>PVHY01001195.1:0-170808 GCA_004024945.1 Uropsilus gracilis
CATCCATCCATCCATCCATCCATCCATCCATCCATCCATCCATCCATCCATCCATCCATCCATCCATCCATCCGATATCTGACATTTGAAAAGGGAGCCAAGATTGATTGGAATATTATTTGAACATAAAGGAGGAAATCTTAGGGACCTTTAGGGAGAATTTAAGAGAAATAAGGTAAACACAAATATTTTATCTTCTCGTTTATATGTGTTAACTAAAAAAAAAAAACAAACAAAACCCAACAAAATCAAACTCAGATCAGATTTGCGGTTATAAGAGGCAGGGGATGTGGAAAGAAGGAACTGGATGAAAGTGCCTAAATAATAACTACCCGTTATAAGATAATTAACTGCTAAGGATGCAATGTACACCATGTTGGCTGGAGTTAAAGCGTTTATCTTTTATAGTTGAAAGTTAAGAGGATCAATTTTAAGAGTTCTTATTACAAAATAATCACAATACCTGAAAGTCAAATTATTATGTTGTGCACCTTAAAATTACACTGTGCCATATTCAATTATCTATCAATAAAATTGGGGTGAAAGAAATACCCATGACTATTTCCTGTGAGTAGAGTTTCTGTTTAGGCAGCTTCAGTTGGAATTGGAAGATGTGGTAAATTACACTGATGGACCCATTCTTCACCCTTTTCCTTATCCACATCCTTTTAGCTGCACCTTTGTGTCCAATATTTCTTTCTTTACATTTCTGGTGAGTCATTTTATTTTATCATAATTAACTTTACTTTCTAATTGATTGCACATATACATGTATGTATATGTGTGTGTATAGTACATCATTTTCTACTCCTAGGTTCTCCCATCCTACCACCTTGTCACCTGTGAACCATCATCTTAATCTCTTGTGCCCATCCTTTCCTCAATTTTACCCCCCCCACCCCACTCTATGCTGCAGTTCTGTTGACAGTTTAAAATTTTTCTTGTTTGTTTCTTTGTTTTCCATATATCCCGCAAATAAATGAGGCTATGCAGTGTTTCTCTTTTTCTGTCTGGCTTATTTCCACTGAATGATTCCTTCTAGCTCCATCCATGAGCAACGAACATTTCTAAGTTGTGCATTTGCAAGCTGATCTGGATCCTCCTTTCTTGCCACCTCTGAAAGATCTCAAAGGGACTTCTGTTTCGAGTCAAATCCCCATCGCCTTGACATTCACTATATTGCCACAGAGGTGCATTTGGAAGACAAGCCCAGAAGTGACTGATTGTTTCCTCTCTGGTTTGGATGCTGCTTGTTGGCCCTTCAAGAAAAATAATGGAACACTTCTGTGTCTTTATTAGCAAAAAATCTGTTTTCCTTGTCTTCTTCTCTGGGTTAGAAAACACCAGATGTGTACGAAGCAGTGGGAGGTCCAATTCAGTTCTGACTTGTCATTGGAAAGCAATTGAATAGAAATTTGAAAATCTAGCTTCCCAAAGAATTCCAAGCTAACCTTCGTTTTTTAAAATTTCCATTATTTATTTATATTTTCTTTATTGAGGTAACATTGGCTTACAACACTGTACACGATTTAGGGAAACGGGTTCATATTTTCTCAGATATGTTACCACACCATCCCCACCATCAACATACCCATTGTCCTTTACCCTAAGCCATTGGGACCCTCCCATCTTGTTCCCAGTTCCACACTCACTTCCCCTTTAGCACCCTCAATTCTGCTGTCATATTTCTAGGGTTTTTTTTTTTTGGTTTAGTTTTGTGAGTTCCTTTGTTATCCCCCCCCCTATATTCCATATATGAGTGAAACATCTGGACTTTGTCTTTATCCTTTTCACTTATTTCATGTAGCTTTATCCCCCGCAGTTCCATTCAGGTTTTTGCAGATGGAAAGTGTTCCTTTCCATTTATAGCTGAGTGGTTTTCCATTGTGGATGTACACCACATCTCCTTTATTCACTTTTCTGCCCATGGGCATTTAGGTTGTTTTCATAACTTGGCTTTACAAATAATGCTGCAGTGAGCAAGGCATATCCCTATCCCTTCACATCAGTGATTTTATATTCTTTGGGCAGATACCTAGATTGGGATTTCTGGATCATACACTATCCCAAAAGTGTATGACACTTCCATTTTTCTCCATACCTTCCCAACATTTGTTGTTTCTGAAAACCTTTGTTTTCTTAACTACAAATTGAAGTAAATTTCTTACCAACTACAGTTGCAATGATTTCCAATTAGAATACGTTTTGTGTGTATCTATGTTGGGAAGACTGGTGGGGGGAACCACCACTACTTATTTTTTTTTTCTCAAGTTATGAAGATTGATGTAAAGTAGGTTCACGTCTCTGTACCTGGTCCTGGGGTTAGAGATTCAAAGCTTTACAAATGTATACTCTCACACGTTGCCCACAACCAGTGTCCCAGTAATTTTCACCATGTTTCATGGGGTCCCTTCCCTCTCCCACTCCCACCCGACCACCTTCCTCCTCGGGTTGCCTCAACTTTGCAGTTTGATGTGAAAAAGTTTATTATTGGTTTCTAATGATATTAACTGTACTCCATTAGAAAGGCAAAGAGACATATTTTATATGCATTAATCCTAATGAATATATGCAATGTATATATTATATATAATTATATAATTACATAATTATATAATAAATCATAATATAATTATATATTATATTATACTATAAATGCACATGTGGATTTATATGCGTTAATTCTAATGCATATAACATGGACAATTTTCCTATCATTGAAAAAATTTATACTCTTCCCAACAGAATAATGATGCCACTTGTACTTCATCTTCCCTAGGAGTCAGAGACAGTTCAGTCAAGTTTCTAGCTCTGTTTGTCCAGCCCTGAATGGTTTCCAAAGTACATGGTTGTGCATTTTTTATATAATTATGAGAAATCTGAAAAAATTTTTACTGCTTTTTACATATAAGGCAACTGAGTGTGGGAGGGCAAAATGTTCTTGGTTAATGTTGGTACTGAGGCTAGAAATACACAACCCTTTCATCTATATCTGGAGTTCAAAACACAGTTAGTAAATGTTCAGGGATGCAGAAATTAAGGTATAGATTGTATGTGCATGTGTGTATGTGTACAACCAAGAAATTACTTAACTACTGAGTTAGTAATATCTGTCCTCATTACATCATCAATATAGTCTTCACTGATTTACAGCTTGGTCTCTGAAAACAGTTTACTTGGTACCATTTCCTTATTTTTCTCATCTAAAAAGCCAGGATAATGACAATGTATTCATTTGCTAGGACACAACAAACTTATTGGCTTAAATTACAAATTTATGGTCTCATAGTTCTGGGGACTAGAAGCCTGAGATTACGGTACTGGCTGCACCATGTTCGTTCTGATGGTGATAAGGAAGGATTTGTTCCAAAACTCTCTGCTACTTTTTGGGTTCTGTTGCTCGACTTATGGTACCACTTCTTTACATGGTATACTCCCTGTGTGTTTGTCTCTGCAGAGGGTGTTCTTTTCATAAGAATACAAATCTAATTGGACAAGGGGCCCACCATACCCTAATAGGACTCATCTCAATGAATTTAGGACTTCTACGTGCCAATTTTTGAGAGGGACACGATTCAATCTCTAACACGTAGCTTCAATCTCATTGAGTTATTGTGATGATTACATAAAATGTCTGAAAAATCCTTACCATGAAAATAACAGGAAGCGCAGAGTTCAGTAATGTTTGTTCCTGTTATTTTGTTGAGTTTTCATTTCTTGGACTGAAGATGGAAAAAGTATCAGTTTTAGTCATTTTGAGAAAAGTTAGTTGACATGTCTCTTCTTAACCTCACCTGCCTGCCCTTTCTGCTGCTCTGGACCAGTTGGAATAGCAAGGGATTGCTGGGCACAGTTCTATCTAGGGCATCACAGTGTAATCGTCAGACATTCAAGAGGCTGTACGCTTTCCATTTATTATTTCTTTAAAGGAGACAGATACAAGGGCATTTGAGATGAAACCCACTTCAGCTTCAGAACATTTAAAAAAATCTATTTAGCTTCCATTTCTATTTGGCTTACATGAACTTGAGTGAATCAACCAACTACTAAAGGGCCTTTCAGGGAATCATAAGACTAGAAAGGAAATTACACAATACATTTTATTCTGGTAAGTTTACGGAAGTCTACAATCCTATCACCCCAGCCACAAGAAGTCAAGAGATGGAAATTTTGTAACTCTCTCATGGTTTGGAAATATTGAATTTAATCTAAATCCCTCAAACTCTAGTTTAAATCCATTTGTTTGTTCCTAGACTAAAAGGAGAATAACGGGTCATTGTAAATGAATAAAAAATCCTTCAGGCCCATGAGTTGGTAGCTCTGTTTTGGAATTACCTCTCATTTTTTCAGTGCTGACTAGTCACACATTCAGTTGCAATTCTCATGTAGATATTGAGTGCACATTTTTATTTCCAGGTCAGATTTTTTTTTCTCCTCTCTTTTACCATCATTTCCCCCAGGCCCACAGACATTATCCATTTGGACATTGCATCAACATGGCAATTGAAATCCTATGCAATTCTTCTTCCATCTTAGATTAATAACACTAGAACGATGCTTCTTTGCTCCTTTGTCCTTAAACCTGTCTCCAAGTATTGCAGTCTTCCTTCTATTTTCCCCTTTTCCATTTCCTTACCATTTCTATGGTCAGTGCATAAGACCAGGGGTTGTTTTAGTGTTCAGGTAATAGTTTCTAACCTGTCCCCAAACTTCCCTTTCTCCTAATCTGCTTCCTAAGATTTTTCTTCCAGAATCCTGGTTTCTATTTGTAGGAACTGGCTATGATTCTGAATTGCCATATTCATGAAAGATTTTCAAGGCAAGATTATCATACCTCTCTAAACCAACAAAACAAATGGACTCAATCACTGAGTCTAATAATGAAGCAAATATTTATCTATCATCTCCAATGTTCCAGGCTCCATGCATCATGCTGGGGAGGAGGTTGATGATGGAGGTTCTGTCCTAGTTTCCTTGTACATGTGACTCATTTGTTGTCCCATTTAAGCCTATGTAAATACCATGGTCCATACGGAAAATGACCTTCTGCCTCCTTTGTGAGATTGCATCACTTGTCCCTAAAATTCATTTCCTTTTTGAAGTTTTCTTTGCAGTAACGACATGGCTTGGATTATTCCGGCTACAGCTGATCCCAATTCTTAAAACATCTGTATAGCTGCCTTTAGTAATATGTGTGTTTTATGCAGACACACGGTTCCATTTAATTGTTTGGTAGGCTCGATTACAAGTCCAACTGTTAGAACAGGGGAAAGTTGCCTAATGTGTCCTATTAAGAATGTGCCCCTCACCATTTTTGAGACCGAATTCTCTGATTGTATGTCAGGTCTAGCCAGGAAACAGAGATCACATTGGCTATTTTAGTAGAAAATGTACTATAATGAATTGTTCCTCAGGTGTTGGAGATCCAGAAAGGCAAAGGAGTCCGGTGGTGGGGGAGCAGATGAGATACTGAAAGCTTGTAAGTACAAGAGACTGTTGCTACTCCCCCTCTGACTAGGAAACACAGGGATGGGTTAGGATTGTTAACATTTAGGAGCTCGAAGAAGGGCTTGCTTCTCAGCTGGTACCGATGCCTCAGAGGGAGCAAATGTCTCCGTCAGGATCAAAAAACCTTGCTGAAGTGATGCTGACAGAAACAGTAAGTGAATGGGAATGAGCAACTCCTGTCTCCCTCCTCCATTCTCACAGCTTCCTTCATGCGCCCCCTATTGGCAGAGTCTATCAGGGAACAGTTGGCCAAAAAAAAAAAAAAAAAAGTGCTTGGCAAAGTCTCAGCTCTTGCCTCAGAGAATAGAACAGAGCAGGGCAGGGGAGGTTTGCAGCTGAGAGAAAAGCTTTATAACCGAGAGACATGTGGGAACATTCTTTCGTGTGCAGCTGACCATGGAAATGTAAACTTTCTGGACACTTAAACTGAGTCCCACCCTCACCCTGGCATTTTCTGTGCATTTTATTCTTCTATCGTTTTTGTTTAAAGAGGATGAGAGCAACGTGCACAATCAACAGCCAGGAAGAAACTTTAGGAATTTATTTATGGAGATTTTATGTGTTCTCAGGAGCAGAGTCAGTGGGGGTGGGGGGAGGGTGTTCTGCAAAATTTAGCTATACCTGCTGCACTGCACCTCAGGTTCCAGATGGTCTTGGGAGAGGTTGGCTGGTATCTCTTTGCTCTAGCCTGTGCGCAGAGATCTTAAACCAAGTCACAAGGAGAAAATATGTGTTTTTCTGCTGAGCACAAAGTGGCTACTACAGACTTTCCCAGAGACTTGATTCTGTGGAAGACCTTTTCATCTTTATGCTGTGTGTTGATGAGGAATAATGATTGTTTATTCTTTTGTAATTTTTTCCATTTCTGGCTATGTTCTGCTCAGAAGACTGCAGCTTTCAATTACATTGATAGGAGGTCTTCAGATTACCTTTAAAAGGCTCTTTTTCTCAGTACAAAAGGGATATATATTCATGGTAGATAATTTATAAAACATAGTCAAGCAAAAAGAAAAGATTAAATCACCTATAATTGTGCTTCCTAGAGAAAACCACTATTGGTATTATTTTAAGTTTTGATAGGCACACATATGTTTAAAGTATATATATATATACACACACACACATATACACACACATTTAAATGTAGTATATGTATACTTATTAAAAATAATTTCTTACTTTCTTTTATAATTTTCTTCTGATTAACAATCAGGTTACCACTATACTAAAATTTCCAAATGATTTTCTGTAGCATGATTCCTCCTCAGTCCTGCTGGCTACATTCTGCTAGTTGCAAAGTGAAAATAACCTCACATACTTGTCATGTGGATCCCTTGGTTACTCATATAGATTTACTTCAGTAATTGTCTGCATATTCCAACCATGATCTGGTATCCTAAAGAATCAAGACATAAGTAGATGGATGATAATTTTCTGAAGTACAGAAGTAACGCAACTTAAATCGGTCTTCCACTCTCTCCCATTAGTCAACATTTCACCTACTTCGTATCTTCATAAAGGCTTCTGTATTTGGGACACACCAGACCTAAGCTAAAAATGAGTCAGCAGGTAAATTCTAGTTTTGACAACTTATTGTCATGATTACCTGCCCATCCTTTCATTTCAGTAGTTCTTTATACATAGAATTTGATTCCTAGTATCCTACTTGACCATTATAGATCAAACACTAAAATTGATCATTATAAAGAGGAAATGGAAGACCAAACTGATTTAGATGATTAATTTATTTAACCTAATGCACGCAGCTATTATTTCACCATTAAATCATTATAATCAAAAATATATTCTCGAAATATTTTTACATTATTTTTATCATATTGAGTCTTTAAACATTGACAGGAGGAAAAGTCAAAACAAGCTAACAACCAAGCTAAAGTACATAATGGGGGGGTGGGGGATGGGTAGGAGTGGTCAGGGAGGTGAGGTGGTAGGTGAACCCCAGGGAATACAAAGATGTGAAATATATAAATAAATTATTTTAAAAATTGACATGTGTTTTAAACTACCAGTGTAGCTCCATTTGCATGATCAATTTTCACTGGGAATATTTGATTTGAATTCACAATCATTTTATCCGATTTCACATAATTTTCAGCTGAAAACTAGATTGTTCCAACCACACTTAGAAGCTTTCCAATAACTGAAATCAAGTAAGTAACAAAAAAAGCATCTGTCTTTAATATTTACATCCATGGCTGTTTTCAGAAGAATTGATTTATTTTGAATAAAAAGCATATCCGTTTCAAAACTACATCTGTCCAAGTTAAGTGAATTCATTAAATTTCGTGTCAGTTCAGTATTATTAAGTTAAGAATTCAAAGGGATACTTATAAAGTGAGCATCAGCTCAATGTATAGAAATAAATATGAATTCTTCAAAATTTTCTTTTTTGTAGTTAACTTACATAATGCTATTTACAATGGAGTCCTTGGCATATTGCTTTGTAGTAGAAAAATGTGAGCAATCATTATTAGTGATGTCTATTATGAAAAGTTCCAATAAGCATAAATTCTCATACTTGTCTAACTTACAAATCAGCGTTTCCTTTCCTTGGAGTTTCAAAATGAGCTCATTCCTCAACATCATTAGCCATCAGGGAGATGCAAATCAAAACCACAATAAGATGCCACTTCACACCCATAAGGATAGTGATAATCAAAGAGACAGATAATAACAGTCTTGGCAAGGATGTGGAGAAATTGGACCTCTCATATACTGCTGATGAGAATGATAAATATATCAGCCACTTTGAAAGGGTTCTGAAGTTACTGACAAAATTTAACAACATAAAGGTACCATATGATGAGCAATTCTCCTATTCTACTTTCAGGTACATACATAACTGAAATAAAAACATATGTCTACACAAAAGCATGCACATGAATGAGGGTCCTAGGTGAATTCTTTAGCATAGCCAAAATGTGAAAATAATACGATGTTATTAACTGACCAATGGACAAATAAAGTATTGTCTATTTATATGATGGAATAGTATACAGTAAGAAAAAGGAATGAGGTACTAATATAGGGTCATTAAAAAACACCTATCACAAAGGACCCCATGTTGCATGATTCCATTTATACAGAATATCCAGAATAGGCAAAAAGTAAACTGGTGGCTGCTAGGGGAAGGGTAGAGGAAGAAGGGGGAAGATGGGGTGAAATGGGAAATGAGTGCTTATGGATATGGGATTTGGGGGGAAGTGATGAAAATTGCTAAAATTATACTGTGGTGATGGCTATACAACCTGGGAACATGGTAAAAATCATTGGATTGTACCCTTTAATGAGTGCATTGTATGGTGCGTGAATTATATGTCAATAAAGCTGGTATAAAAAGCTTAGTTTATTCATGTGCAGTGTGATACTGCCAGAAAAAATGTAAATCCACTGCCATTTTTGTCTTTGATTATTGACTGTTTGGCAAGTATTCCCTTTGCTTGAACAAAATCTTGAGTTTGATTTAAAAGTACTGTACAATAAATCTTTGCAAAGCTGGTCCATAACTCATCCAGTAAGCATTGGCAAAGAACAGACAATCATTGTCTTCTATTTCTGTCAACAGTTCCATAAGCTGGCAATGATTCATAGCATTTGCATGTGTACCGAACAATTTTAATAACTGTATCCATGACACTCTTCTTAGGTTTGCTTCAGAAAACTGAGCACAAATATTTTCAATATGCATTATACAGTGGAACAAAGCAATAAGGGAAACATCAGTCTTTTGTTTAAAAATTCAATAAAACCATATTTCCAAGACTGACATAGCAGGAGCATCATCTGTTATGATAGAAAGGAATTTTTCATATCTTGCTGAAATTATTTTTTGGCAGCTATAAAAGATTCAAGAGTATTTACACCATGACTTTGACTCTTAGGCCACAAATTGACATGATTTCTTTATAAAGTTTAAGTTCTTTGAGACAAGATGTAGACAACGTGTTATTGGGCAGTACTACTTACATTACAGGACTCATCTAAAGTTACAGGAAAGTACATGCAACTTTTCAGACTTTGAATCTTTTCCTTATAATTTTCTTTTTTTTGAGACTAGGTGTCGCTATTTTTGCCTGTGGAACCGCAGGCTCACGTTGCCCAGGGTACCGCAGACTCAAGCAATCCCCAGTCTCAGCTTCAGGTGTGCGCCACCACGCCCAGCTATTTTTTTTGGACTAGGTCTGGCTACGTTCCCCCGGCGGGACTCGAACTGCGATTCTTGGCCCCGACCATGGCTTCCTAGGCTGCCGTTTACAGGCATGCACCACAATGCCCAGTCTTTTTCCTTATACTTTTCTAATGCAAGTTTCACAACTAAAATAATAATCTTCTCTATTTAAAAAGTTTTGTTTTCTGGTCCAAAAATCCAAACAATTATATATCTGGCCAGAGTCATAAATGGCTTTAAAAAGTGTTGGACATTTTATTTTGATTTCAGGTGATCTATTTCATTGCCTTTTTTTTTTGACATAGTGATATAAAACTTAAAACTTTCATGATGTATTTGTTGAATTTTTCTCAATAGTCTCCAATTTATTTTATTTTAAAGTTTTGTTTGAAAGAAATAGCCTTTTCATTTTGTTTTGCTGCAGCAAATTGCAAGTAATTGTCATCAATGGTGAAATGTGTGGCACACTTTGTAATTTGTTTCTTTCCTGATTTGGTCACAGTTCTAGTTTCTTCATTACCTCTCAATTTAGTATCAGTCATATGCCTTCATTTCAAATAGAAAAAATTGTCCATAATTTTGTGCAACCTCACAGGTAATCTAATTGTGTTATAATTAAAGCAAGTCTTTCAATGTAATTAGCAATTACAGTTTACATAACTCATGCCATCTACATAAAATTTTCAAATAAGCATCACAATGATACATTAATGCATTAAAAATCTATCAATTCACTGACACTGAGTAGTATCAGTGGTATGTTAATGTGCAATATTAGAAATGATACATATGCCCACCATTGCATTGTGCGAGACAATGGTAATAGCTTATATGATGATATGTTAAAGTGAAATGTAGTCTTTTTTTTCTTTTTTTTGCTTCTTCTACTTCATAGCTATCATTGTCATGGGAAAATGTGTGACGTCCTCTAAGATACTTTCTCTGCTTTTTCCCCTACTAGGCTGTATTAAACAGCTGAAATATTACAAGTCTCAGCTTGAGTCGTAGAACTTTGCTGATATACCTGATCATGGCTTCCCAGCTATGGGAGTTTCTGCTAACCAGGTCACCCTGAAGGAAGAAAGAAGCAGGCCAAAAAAGGGTGGTTTAGTAAGTAACAAGGGGGCCCCATGGCTTGGGGGATTTTGAGTATAACACAGTGTTTATTGTTCAGATTTGGTCCTTGCACTAGTTTAGGCCACAGGAAGAAGTTTGCATATGGCAACAAAACAGTAAAATTTTTAAATGCTTTTAAAATACTGGCCAACCCAGGATACTATCCAACAGAATGGAACCCAGAAGGGATGCAGTCCTGAGCACCTTTCATGAGAACGCCGGTCTTTTGGGTCTGTTGGGTCTATTGGCCGGTTTTCCAAGAACCAAGATAAACGTTCTTGGTCGGAGTAACATGTGCAAGATTCCTCCAGGGGAACTTGCAGAGATCTTCAAGGGGTGTTTTACAGAACTCTGAGGTTTTCAAGGTCTGTGTGGGAATGAGCTCTAGTGGAATCTGTGCCACTGCTAACGTGGCTCCGTTTGAACACTGACTTCACTCAATTTATATATCAGAGTAGAAGTGGGGAGTTTCAAGCTCTAAGCATTCATGTCTGCATGTCATTTTTACTCTTAAGCCCTAAAAGTAGGGATTTCCTTTTTAAGTAATCTTGCTGTTCTTCACTTGCCAGGAAACCAGTAGGTATACAGTAAATGGTTAAGTACATGAATGAACGAGCTCATTTTGATTGGAGCCATTTAAAACAATGTCCAGCCTTACTGTTTAATCCAGAGAAGTCACTGTAATGTGGACATTTTTGTGCCAAGCAGGAGGGGGAGATTATTATGTGGAAGAAAAAGGGAAAGATATTTGCCTCATTCTCGAAAGAAAAATGTTCTAGATCTGTAAGTTTTCTCTAACATATATCATGCTCTCTTAATGAAGGAAGGGAAAACTACTCTTATGTATATTTTATGCACCGGATCTTTTGTTGTCTGTACCAAAGATGTATTGAAAAGAACTCTATCTTTATTTCATGTTTTATAAAACCACTTTCTCCTAGTATGCAATGACTTAAAAATAGCAAAAGTAATCAAAATGAAAGTCTTCCTTTCCATCTCATAAACACTATGATGGGGGATGGCCACAACACCCAGGGACTTTCTTGTCCTATTTAAGAATGTGCTTGAATCACAAACCCTAAAAATCACCTCAGTAACTGTTTCAATTTAAAACAGACTCCATCGCTGGTCTTTGCACTAAGGTTGGAAGAGAGTCCCAGTTGCAGGGATGAGTTTGATGACAGAATTGAAGAGGTATATTCCCTAAAAAATGACTCTAGTTCTACAAATTTGAATTTCCTGTTCTTGATAACTGCCAGGGGGTAAGAGCTGTGGCTTCCTCCTGACAATAAAAATGGAGGATTTCTGCAAAATTGCCATGGATTATGAAGCAGATTCATTTTTCACTGCTTCAGTCATTGAGGGTTTCCAAATCCTCTGTGGGTGTTAGAGCTTCTGTTTCCTAATGGTGGAGAAGAGAATGTTTTGTTTTGTCAGAATTAGCTTTTGTGGGGGCTTTCAAATATGCAGCTCTGAATAGGTTAGGAAGACAAAACTTTTCACCCACTGCACAGGCTCAGAATTCTTGAGTTCTCTGGCATTAAGCTATGTATTACATGGATTTCTCAATTGGCCTATTTTCAATGACTTTGTTCTGCCAGAACATCACCTGTCCAGTTACATCGAAATAATAGTTTTAAATCCTTTCATGTGTTGCATCCATCCATCCGTCTGTCTGTCCATCCATCTATTCATCCCTCTCTTCATCCCTTCATCCATCCATTAAATAGCTAGTTATTAATACCTCTGTATGCAAAGTGATGCCAGATCTCAAGATGTGTTAAACACAGTCCTTACCTTCTAAAATCTTGAGATATAGTGGATAAGAAAGACATGCAAAATAGATATTTCAGAAAAATAAGAGAAAAAATATCTATGAGCTAATGCTATGAAAATGCCAAGGAGGAAGGAATTTTTTCTAGGTAGGAAAATAGGGGAGTTTTACGCAAAAGATGGCATTTAAAAGGTGAAGGAATTTTAGTTGGGTAGAATGACATGAAGCTCTATTCATAGAAGAATATGTAATAGCTAATTTGATTGATTTGTAGACTCAGTGCTATGCTGGAGTTGACTGGTACTGGCTATGAAAGCCTAATGTGTGCATCTCTTCCCAACTTCATGATCAGTGAAGTCATGTTGGGAGCTTAAAATCAGCCATGGTGGGACTATTTACATCACAGAAATCATCAAGTGCAATAAATCAGGGTGTGTCTCTGTTCATTTGTCTATTTGTTTTGTTTTTGGTAGCTGATCTACAAGCATACTACTAGACACATTGAAATTATTATTCCTATTACTTCAACCTTCTCTGAAGGTTCTCTGTCTCTATGTCCTTTGCCTGAGACTTTGAAGTCCTCTCTTAAGAGGTAAGAGATTTTATTGTGGCACTGATCTTATTTTATTGTGCCACTGGGTTGATCCAGGTAAGTTCTTTGCCAGTGGAATGCCAGCAGAGGTGATATGAGCAAATGTTTGAAAAAAAAAACTTGCCTAGTTAGGCTTGTGCTTTTCCCATTCTTTTCTTTCAACATGAGGATGCTATGGCAACCCTCTATTTCCAGAAGAATAAGAGCTATATGGTACTGGAAATTGAAGTAATAATAAAGAGCCAGCAGAATTCATCCCAAAAGCAGCAAAGCCTAGCTGATCTGAGAACTTGTGAACCAGGAATAAATGCTTATGCTTGTATGCAACTGAGATTTTTTTAATTGTCATTTATGGCACAGTAGCTAATGAATTGTTAAGTTCCTACTGCTACTGTAAAATAATCACCCCAATCTAGTAACTTCAAACAATACAAATGCATTCTTTTGTTGTTCTGGAAATCATAAATCCAAGATGAGACCTTCAGGGCTAAAATCAAAATGTTGGTAGGGCTATTTCTTTTGGGTGCTCCAGTGAAGAATCTATTTCTTGTGTCTTCTAGCTTCTAGAGACTGTTGGAACTTCTTGATTTGTGACTACATCACAGCAATCTCTACTTAGGTTCTCCTTTCCCTCACCTCCTGTCTCTCTGTCTTAAGGACCCTTGTGAAAACAGTGGATCCACCTGGATTGTCCACGATAATCCAGATCAAGGTAATAATAATCAAGGTTAAGGTTATAACCTTACCCTTTCAAGTACCTGAACTTGATCATATCTGCAAAGTTCCTTTTTTTTCCTATGATGTAACATATTCAGAGGTTCTAGTTTTAGGATACAGAACTCTGTAGGGGCTGTTACACTGCCTACCAAGGTGAAATGGTTGGAGAATACAGTATATATTTGAATGGTAGAGTATATGCTGGTCATAAATTGGAACCAAATGAGAGGTTCTGTGAATGCGCACTTGAAGTTCATGATGGTTTTGTCTAGGAGGTTGATAAACTCAATGCCATATTTAAAGAAAAATTAATTTGGTGGCGTCCAGCAGGATGAATGGAATTGAAGAGAAACTAGAAGCAAGAAGGCCAGCAAGAGCATTAATCCAGTAGAAACTTAATGAGAATCTAAACCAGAGGAGTTACAATAGAAAAGGAAGGAAGGGATGCTTATTTTAGAAAAGAAGCAATAAGTCTAGGGTTTTAAGTTTGAGTCAGTTTTGATTATCCTAATAGAAATATTTTTATCTCTGAATTTTTTATTAATTTACTTCTTTTTCCTCTCCCTCTTCTTTGCTCTGTGCTTCAGTTCTATGATCAGCTTGCTAGTTTTGACTTTTTCTTGATCTTTTGTTTGGTTGCTCTATATCCCACATATAAGGAAAGAAGAGGTAGGATGGGTAGGTGTTGCAATTGGCATGATAATTCAAGTACATGATTTAAAAAAAATGATGAGTTTAAGTTGGTTTGGGGATATACATTCTCCCTTAAGGCCACAGACTACTTCAGTCAGTCCTATTCATTTTTGTGCCTTTTTGTCTAACAGAGTAATTGGTATTTATTAGTGTCTCAATATTTACTGCAGAATGGGTGGAAGGCAGGAAATAGGAAGGGAGGAGGGATGGAAAGGGTCAAATATCTGTTCTCTTACTCCTCACTCTGAATGAGCCAACCTAATGGGTAGGTTGCAGAGCAGGGGAAGAAGTCTAAAGAGCAGATGCCTCATATGCTCGTATCCCAACCTAGGAAAGTTTTCCCCAGTCTTTCTGCTAAGCCAATGAACTGAACGGATGAATAGGCAACCAGATAACACATTACCAACAGAGAGGGAACTATAGCAGGTATGCATTGATTCTAGTGTGTAGATTCAAGGTCATCTTTATACTAAATTTAATCCAGATATTTCCTCTTGTGACATCATCCTCTGTCTGAGGCAACATCCCTTTTCAAACTCCTTCCACACCATCAATGGCTTTATCTTTCCCTATTTTTTAATATGTATTTTGAAAAAGTCAACTGAAAGGTGGGTGGCTGTAATACCAAGGTATCTGGCATTGGCACATATACACTTCCACTGGGACCTTAACTCTAGTTGGGTAAAAAATCTCAGTCTATTTTCCTTCCTTTGGTTTGACTGTCTGCCCTCAACAACTCACTCACCAAAACACATTCACCCTCAGTATACATTTTCATTTTATTTTATTTCTAACTAGCACTAATGTTTTCCCTTTAGTCAAAATGAGAGGTCTTCATGGGTCCATATTCTGATCAATAGTGCTGTTGAGGCAACACGATGAAAGAAACAGAATAGTTTAGTATTTTAGATGACAAGGGATGATATCAACATCAACAATGTCAAGCATTGTGGGTAAATGTCAATAAGAATAAGAATGACAATTGGAAAAAGATCAGAAGATTTGGTTAGTGGCAAAGGAAGACCAGCCATTCATTAGTGACCTTTAAGAGTGAAGTTTCAATGGAGGTAGGGGTCAAGAATTGACTGATAAAGAAGTAGAAGGCAAGGGAAGAGGATACTCTTTTGAGATGCTTGACATTCAAAAATAATTGAAACAGGATGGTAGTTTAATGTGGTAGTAAAATAGCTCAAAGATATTTTTGGACAGTTAAATCATTTTTTATAGCTAAACCAAAACAAACCTTAGAAACATGACTGCAGAATTGAAGGTGCTAGAGGGAGAGGAGATTGAGGTGGGAAAAAAGTGGGGAGGGAGCCCCACAGCCTAGGGTAAAGGACTATGGGTGCTTTGATGGTGGAGGTGGTGTGGTGATGCACATCTCATGAGGTGTGAACCTATTTCCCTAAATCATATGTAGTGCTATAAACCAGGGTTATCTCAATAAAGGGGGAAAAGGATACTTTATAATATTAGCCAATTATAACTGAAGAATAACTTATGTGATAACAAAAGAAGTCTCAAGATGAAGTAATTTATCAATGATTTGGGTGTTGTTTCTTATAAAATGGAAATGTCAGAGCATTTAAAAACATATGTGATTATTATTATTTCCTACACAAAAGAAGTCTTGAATTAAAACATTTTGATGTGTTAATCTTCACAGAACTCCATGTCTACTTTTCAGCAACGAATGATGAAGGTGACATATAGATAATTATTTCAGCACACACGGCACATATAATTCCTCTTCAAGAGCTTTAAACAAAATCATGCACAAATTAATCTTGCCATTTCTTTGGTTGCCTTTTACTTGTAAAACATAACAAATGAACACCCTGTTTATTATTTTCTACTGCTTCAGGGAAAGTTGGTTCTTCTGATTTAAATTCAAGCGAAGGTTAAATAAGAGTGCAACCTAAGATTAAATTTGTGAGGGTTTTCATCAAATTAGCTCTATTCCACCACAGAAAAATCTTTCTCAATACAATATAATTGCAAAAAGTATTTATAGTTGTCTTAGTGTTAAGAGAGAAAAACATTGATGTTAAAAGAAATTGAACACTGATATTAAAAGAGATGAACATTTTCCTTCTGGAAAATACTAATTAAATAAACCATTATTTCTTCTCATTTTATTAACTTGTTGGAAACTTCATGAGGCTTGAAACCCAGCAAAACTTTAGGATTATGGAATGTGGTGAAAAAAGCAGAGTCTGGGCTTCAGGAAGCTGAGTTCTTATTCAGATTCTACCATGCAAGTTTTAAGTTTGCAAAATAAGAGAACAGGATTAACAAACATCTAGATTTCTTCCCCAAACTAAATCTTTAGCTTTGAATAATTCACTTGTTACCTAGTAAGGACAAACTGTTAGGAAATATTACCATCTCCCCTCAATCCCCCACCTTCAAACTCTTGGTAGAAAGAGTGCACTATCAGCCTGAGAAAATAGTTAAATATGAAAATGGAAACATTAGAGAAATATTGATAATATTATAGAAATAACAGTAATTCAAATTTCTGCACATACTTGCACTTATGTTTTTATCAAATGAGAATGAGGGTTATAATCTTGGAAAGGATAACAAGCTATACATTATCTCCATTTTGATTAAAATAAAGAGGAACTTATATTTGGTTAAGAGCTGTTTCAAAAACAATTTACTTTATCAGCCTCAGACACAAGTAGAGTCAACAACAAAAACGATATACCAGCTAAGAGATATGTGAAGTTCTGACTTTACATATCCACAAGGGAGATACCCCTCATCCCAGTTTCATTGCTTCAATTGGGAGTCAAACGACATTCCATATTAATTCAGAAGAAGGAAACAGATTAATTCAGGAGGGAAAAAACTTTGAGCTTGTTCCTTAACACGAAATGGCAACAATTCTGGAAACTAAAATACTCTTAACAACTCAACTATATTTCTTCACTAATAACTTTGCTTATCTTTGGAATATCGATTTCTTTTATAAGCCAGGTCCCTTGTTTCTCTTCCAAATCTTTTTCAAGTAACATTTCCCCTCTGAAATGACCTTGCCCACCTTGAATACAAGCACCTAAGTGCTTCTGTCACTTGTTTGCCCTAGGTCTTTCAGGTATAGTCGCACTCTCTAATTGTGCATGTGTTCAGAAAGCAAGAATTGATTAGTATCCATGGATAATGGTGGAGAACAGTGGTAGGATGAAAAGCAGTTCCCACAGCTGGGAGGGCAGGTATCTTAGATCCCATCAAATTCCTCCTGGAGAGTCAAATGGTAGCCATTTTTTTCAGAGCACTTTTTATTTACTTTTAGTAGTTTTTATTTTATTTTTTTGAAGTAACATTGTATTATAGCAGTTTATAAGTTTCAGGTATGTGTTATTGAAATCACCGTGTGCATAAACTACTTTAATTCATATTTAAAATGACAAAAAGGAACTCATTTTAAGAGATCCCTAAACACACAAGTCATTAGGGTAGATATTACATAATAGCATTTTTATCATCTGGGGGGAGCTCCAGCCATCAATGAAAATGTGTGTGTGAATAATGTAAAGTGGAAAGACTTCATGGAGTAAGGACACTAGCTGATCACATAAATGCATCTATGCTTTCACCATCTCAAGTTAGAAAAAGTTGGAGCCTTGTAAATAGAATTGGTTTTTGTTAAGTCCTTGAATTAGCGTTTTTGAATTTCGCAGCAACAGCTTACCTCTTAGGGATGGATCTAACCATCTAGATCCATCTCTCTACTAATAAGGTTATTATTTTATTTATTATTATTATTTTAAAATTTATTTATATATAAATTTCACATCTTTGTAATCCCAGGGATTCACCCTTCCTTCCCCCCTGACAGTTCCCCTCCTTCCCCCCCTGCCCAAAGTTGTGTACTTCAGTTTGGTGCTTAGCTTGTTTTGACTTTTCCTCAAGACTTTTATTTTTTTTCCTATATCCCATATATTAGTGAAACCACTTGGTTTCTGTCTTTTTCTTTTTGATTTGTTTCTGCTAATACGATTTCTTCTAAGTACATCCATGTTATCATAAAGTCATCAAATTTGTCATTTTAATTGATGAGTAATATTCCATAGTGTATATATATACCACAATTTTTTCATCCAATCATCTGTTTTGGGACATTTAGGTTGCTTCCAAGTCCTTACAATTTTTTTATTAATTAAATGCTTTATTATATAGATAACTTTTCACAGCTTTGTAATCCCCAGGGCTCTCCCCTCCCTGATCATTCCCTCACCCCCCCCCCCCAGTTTTGTACTTCAGTTTATTTTTTAGCTAGTTTTGACTTTTCTTCCTGGCCTTTTGTTTGTTTTTCCTATGTCCCACATATTAGTGAAACCATTTGGAGCCTGTCTTTTTCTTTTTGACTTGTTTCTGTTAATATGATTTCTTCTAGGTACATCCATGTTATCATAAAGTCATCAAATTTGTCATTTTTAATTGATGAATAGTATTCCATTGTGTATATATATACATGGTAGCTGTTTTATTTGATCTTTTATTTGATTCTTCACTTGGCCATTTCATTCTCACCCTCCTGAACCCCTTAAACAGTTTCTTGGTTGTTCCTGTGCCATCTTCTATACCATAAATCCAACCAATCTCCACATTGGGTTGACTTTTCTACTCATGATCACAAGGGTTCATTTCCTTCTTTCCATCTCCATTACTTTCAGTCTGGTCTAAAGCACTATTATTTTTTCAGCTGAATTAGTATTATAATGTCTTTACTAATGTCTCCCCGAATTCACTAATGCTGACTTACCTATTCTCCACTTACAGCTAAAGTGTTATCAAAAAATAACCATACTAAGAGATGATCATACATTCCCCCACCCTGTTTAAAATCATCCGATGACATGTTCTTACCATAGAGAATAAAACCTTTACAAGGTTTAAATTAGTACCATCATCCAGTTTACTAGTTCACTTCTTGTTCATGTTTTCTCTCCTGCCTTAATTTTCATCAACATTCACTTCACATTCCAAAGTGTCTTGACTAATTGAAAAGTCATGTGACCCCTGCCCACCATCCCTCCCATTCCCACCTGCTTCATTGTATGCCACCCACTCTCATTTATTGAGCTCGATCCTCACTGGTCCTCTTTCATGGGCCTTCACCTTTCTTTTTCTTACCTCAGAGCCTTGGGACTTGCCTCCCTGAAATGTATTTTTCTCTGCTCTTCACCAAGGTAACTGTTACTCATTCTTCAGATCTCATTTGATCTTATTTTAAATGTCAAGTCCTCTAATTTCTCTTAGTACTTTCCTTCAAAGCATTTGTTACCTTTTAATCTCATATAAATGTGTGTCATTATTCAAATAATGTCTGACACCCTTCTCCCTCCACAAGACAGCAGAGGAGGTATCTGGTTTGCTCTCATTAAATTTCCAGTATCCCCCACAGAAACTGGCACAGAGTAGACAATCACTATATCCATATAGAGTGAATAAGCTGGTGAATAGGCTTAGGGCACTCTACATAGAACCTCCTACAAGGTCTACATTAAGATTGAAATGAAGTGATGGCAAATATGATTAATATATTATATAAGGTATTTTTTTTTTTTTTTGCTCATCAGAATGTAATCTATAAGGCAGTTGAGCACTGAGGGCTATGATGACCTGGAAACCACATGTTGTAGGGTTCAAATCCCAGCCTTGCCACTGACTGTTTGTATGGCTTTGGCAAGAGACCATCAAGGTCCCCAGCTCTGAAATGGGGATGACAGGTTACGTCTCTCATGGTATGCTGTTCAAATCCTTAAATGCAGAAAAGTTGCTGGAACATTGTAAATACCACGTGAGCATTCATTTTCCCCCCCATTATTGAACACTATGTCTTTGGTTATTTAGCACAGTGCTCTGCTATGTTCAAGAAGTAATTATTGGATTATTTGAAGGTTTAAATCCTGTTGTCTGAATTGACTACATCCATTCCTACATTTACTCACTCATTGAGCTGATGTGGTTGTTTCGTTAATTTATCTATTGCAAATGGTGCTGTAATGAACGTAGGAGTGCATATGCACTTTCTAGTTAGTGTTTTTGCATTCTTTGGGTAAATGCCTAAGGCAGGGATTGCTGGATCATATAGTAAACTTATTTTTAATATTTTGAGGAACCGCTATACTATTTCCCATAGGTCCTGGACTAGTAGCATTTCCACCAGTATTGTACAAGGGTTCTTTTTGCCTCCACATCCTTGCCAACACTTGATTTTGTCTTTTTTTATATGGGCCATTTCTCAAGGGTGTGAAGTGGTATCTTATTGTGGTTTTGACTTGCATTTCCCCAAATATAAGTGATGAACATTTTTTTCCCATTGACCATCTGTATGTATTCTTTGGGCAAGTGTCCATTTAGGTTTTCTTCCCATTTTTGATTGGGTTACTTGCTTTCCTTTTTGATGAGTTGAATGTCTTCTTTACAGATCTTAGATATTAGCCCCTTGTGTGATATAGGAAGTGCAAATATTTTCCCCATTTGTTAGTGTGTCTTTTTATTTTAATGAAAGTTTAGTTTTTTAATTTGACTAGTTCCATTAGTTTGTTTTTGGTTTTGTTACCTTTTCTGTTGGAGTTGAATCTCCAAAGACATCTCTGAAATCAATGTTGTGGAGTGTTTTGCCTATGTTTTTTTCTATATATTTTATGGTTTCAGGGCTCATATCAAACTTTTTATTCATTTGGAGTTAATTTTTGCATGCAGTGTGAGACAATGGCTAGTTTCATTCTTTTGCATCTATATATTCAGTTTTCCTAATGCTTTTATGGATGAAAGAAACTTTCTACTCTAAATTTCACAAGCCCTCTCTTTTCCACCTCTCCCAGCATTCTCATTTTGCTTACATCACCTTTCTTTCTTTGGTTTTTCCCAAATGGAAATCCCAAGCTTTCCAAGTCTTCTCTCAGCAAGCACCATTATGATGAGAGATAATATGACTATTATTGCAGTGATGATAACATTTGTTGACTGAATGCTCCACTGGTCACTGCTTCCAGCTGTCAGAAAGATGGCTGAGGAGCGACTAAGTCAGGATAATGAGCAATAAAAACTGAAGGGTTCTTTTCAGCCTGGCTTCTTTTATGTCCAGGCAACTGTTGACCATGACCTCATGGCTCTACTCTGGATGTGCCATTCTGCCTCATCTGTCTAGCACTGCCTAAAGGAAGATTGTCTCTCTCCCATGTCAGATGAAACCGATGATGAGTCTTGGCTAGGAATGAAAGATTCCAGAATGATTAGGACAAACAGGCCCAAGTTCTCCAGCTTTTTAATTCTCATTCTACTTTCAGGACTATGACTCATGCTAAAAAGTCCCTGGGGCTTGAATTTTTATCATTTAATCATATTATCAAATCTGATTGCCCAAGAATGCTGACCTTGTTTAAAAATCACGGTCACAATGTTACCAGGTGCATATACTAATAATCCACTAGGGTCAGTTCTCATGTGTGCTGAATGCCATAATGTGAGCTCAGGGATACTATGCTCACCACAAAAATATAGTGTTCATTTGTTTCTCTAGGTGTGAAATTTCTTGAAAATAAATCCTTTCATGCTATAATTAGAGAGAAGAAAGGAGAGGGAGAGGGCAAGGGAGGGGAAAAGGAGGGAGGGAGGAGGAAAGAATTATAAAATATCTTCAGAGGAAATAAATGTATGACTTGTCTATATTTTTATTTGTACCAAATTAATAGATGTGTTTAATTTAAAAAGCACAATTATACTATGAAGCTTGTAAGAAAAAATGCTACTGCTCTATTCCTTCCAACCACTTCTCAAACTATTTTCAACTATTTTAGCTATTTCTTTTTATCTACATAATTATAAATAATGTCTGTAGTGCAAAATTTTTCTATTTTGTACATTATCTATTGTCTTCCTACAATGGAAGAGAAGAATTAAGTACTATTTACACACCCATACCTTATCTGCTCCTCATCATTCTAATATAATTCTATCACAAGTTAAATGAATATCCCGTTTAAATAGTATTCTAACTGCAAAATTCTTCACAGTTGAGGTAGGCATATGGCATGCAATAATTTCATTTCCTTTATTACACAGTATTTTCCTCTAGGTAATATCTGTCTTTCCTTCAGGTTTTTTTTTTTTTACTTTTCTATTAATCAATCACTAATTTTCCCATAGAATTCTATGTGCTTTCAATACTGTCAAACTGACAATTTATCATCTTCATTTCCCTCCCCTTCCCCCAGAATAATTTTGTCCTGGAGTCTCTTGTTATCCTAATTCAATCTGCATTGATTGTTTCTGCATGTCAGTTTTATTTCATCTGTTCATAAAGGAATTCTCATTTCTTTCCTTTGTGCTGAATGTCCTGTCACCTGTGTCTTAAGTCTACCACTTTGAAGTTTATTCCATATGTTCAAAAAGCACATGCTAGACTAGCTTTCTGGAAATAAAATTTAGAATTATTTAATACTTGAAAATGTAGGAACATTCTCACATTTGGATGTTAGTTTGGCTGGGTGTAGAAGTCCAGAATGGAAATAATCTTCAATCAGAATGTTGTGGGCATTACTCCAGCTTCTGATGTTGCTAGGAAGTCTGATCATAAATTGATTTCTGATTCACTGTGAGCAATCATTTTTACTGAGAATTTTTAGGATTTTTCTGTTTGTTCCCATTATTCTAGCATTTTGTACAATTTGCTTCATTGATGTGCAGTCTTTGTTTTCTATATCATTCCTTGAATTTGGTGATTTCTCACATTCTGGGAACTCATTTTATTAATTTTAGGGATATGTTATTAAATCTTTTAGCATTTCTTCAGTTCTTGTTAACTTATATTTATTTTGAAATTCTTGTCGAATATTAGATTTTCCAAGATAATTGTACAACGGTCTTGTCTTCAGACTCCTAAGGTAGTGCACTAATAGCATATTCTCAGATCTGAACTCACAGAGAGGGTGATATCATAGTGCCACCAACATGCGTTTCCTCCCTCCCTACCTCCCTCTAGAGTATTCACATCTGCAGATTAAAACCTCAGTGTCCCACTCCCAACCTGGATTTAGCAGCTACTTTTACATGGAAATGTAGAAGTAGTTCAAATATCTAAGCTACTGGTATGAATAAAAAAAAAAAGGAAAAACTAAAGAAATAGAAACCACAATACATTGCACTTGAGACTTCAAGAACATATGTCATCAAAAGGACAGAACTCTTTAGAATCAAGAATATATGGAAGATTTTATCTTCCTATTTTATAGAGTGTTCAAAATTCCCATCATAAAGAGTTTCAAAGAAGGGGATGAAAATGAAGAAAATCTGGTAAAAAAATGATACAAGAGAACTTTGAAAATTTCGTCAAAGAATTTCAACAAAATTTGGAAAAGTAATGTCATGAACAAGAAAATCAGTAACAGAAAATAGAAATTAAAGCTTTAAATAAGAAAATAAAAGAACTGCAATATTAATAAGAACAGTAGAAATAAAAAATTCTAGAGAAAGCGACCAGAAAAGTGCCAAAACACTTATTCATAGGAATATGTAACTCTATGATCATTACAGCATTACTTACAATGGCCAAGTTATAGAAACAACCTAAGTGCCTGATGAGAGATGAGAAGAAGATGTGGGAATCACACTGAGATACTAATAGCTGTGAAAAAAGATGGTGTTGGAAAAACTTGACAGCCACATGCAAAAGAAAAAGAACGAAATTGGATGTCAATATAACACCATACAGAAGAATTGATTCAAAATGGATTAATTTTTGGCAATCTGGATGGAAATGGAAGAAATTATGCTGAGTGACATAAATGAGCAGGAGAAAGTTAAATGTTGGATTCTTGCACTTACATGTGGAATATAGAGAAATAGAAGAAAGGGCCAGACAAAACCAAACCAGTAACAAACACTTGACATTTGATTACAAAACTGAGGCATTCAGAAGGGGACAGTGTTAGGGTGGGGGTGAAGGAGGATTTTTGGAGCATTGGTGGTTGGCATGGTATGAAAACACTTTTGAACCTATGTATCCCAAAATAATGATGTAAAGCAACTTTACCTCTATCAATATAGCTGGAAATTAAAAAAAAACAAAACCAGCAACTTCTTTGCTTTATGCTTACTGCATGACCTAAGTGACTCATTCTTCAAGACTGCACCTTAGGATTGACTTGCCAGAGGTATTCATTTCTACCTAAGGACACTATTGTGAACAAGTATCTCATTTTTATCACCAGTCCTCTTATAAGTAAAAATAGAACCAAACTGATCATATCTATATAACAAAGAACTACTCAACAATAGAAAGGAATGAACTACTGATACCTGTAATAATATGATGAGCCTCAAATACATTCTGGTGCATGAAAGGAGATAGAAGAGTTTTACTGTGTGATTACATTTATACAAATTATAGAAAGTGCAAACTGATACAGAAATGCAAATTAATCATGTGAGAGAGAAAAAAGAGAGAGAGAAAGCAAACATGCTAATGGGAGCTTGGGACTAGAGAGACTTACTGAAAAGTGGTACAAAGAATCTCCAGGTGGGAAGGTATAAATGGCCTATATATCCACTATGGTAATGACTTCATATACATCTTTTATCAAAATTTATGGAAACACAGACTTTAAATGGATATATTTATTGCATGTAAAAACAACTCAATAAAGCCTTTTAAAAAAATCTCCAAGTGTCTGGCATTGATCTTGTATCCCAATTCAGGATGGTGGTAAAATTGTGACAGAATCATTGCTAATTTAATTCAGGCTGACACTGTCAATCTGACTGAGTTAAGGAGGAAATATTTTGCATTATGACATTTCTTTTCAGATACCTGCTGTAAAAAAGTCTTCAATTTCTTCAGAAGGGAGGCCTGTCATTAAAAGTAAATAAGAAAACAAAACAGGCATTCTCTGTGATGTAATCCATGGTTCTGTAACACAATGTCTGGTGTTTGCATTTTTATACCTTCTTTGGTGCACACGGATGAGAAGAACTGATTACAAATGTCCCCAAGTCCATGTGTGTCCTTTGACACTAATAATATTTATGCATATGCTACACATTTTTATTTTCCAAGGGTAAGCAAAATGCTAGAATTCTACCTCATATGAAATTCAAATTAACTCATAAATATTGCATTCTGTATTAGATACTTTAAATAACTTGTGCTTTTTAATGGCTTATTTTGGAAAAAAAGAGATGAACAGTGATGCTGGATTCTACACACAAGACAGACATAAGGCACTTGTGCTTCAAATGCTGTAAAAAGACAGTTGAAATAATGCTTTCCTTCCTTTTAAATTCTATCTGGAACAACTGCCATATGGTTGTCATTGTAGTTTCTCCTTGAACACTTTGAGAAGTGTTAACTCCAAAAAAGATGGAAGAAAAATGGCATGTATTGAATAGCTATTAAGTGCCAAGTATTACATCATTTGTTTGACAAAAGTTTCATGCACATGTTCCCATAACACTGTAAGGTCTGTAGTATTAGCCTCATTGCACAGGTAAAAAAACTGGTTCAGAAAGGTTAAGGGACTTATCAGAAGTCCTTAAAGCATTTGTTAATTTGAAGTCAGCAGTTGAGAGGCTGAGAATCTGAAGAGAGGAACTAAAAATGCCAAGCATTAAGGGAACAAAAACTTGGAGTTCAGAACTCTGAATGGAGAAGTCCTTGTAAATACTCATGGTTTCCATGAAGGACTACACCATAGGTATGAAGGAACTTCTTTATCAGCAAGATTGTGGAATACAGGGTTACTAAGTTTCCCTTCTCCCAGGGGTACACTAAATATATAGTTACATATGACTCAATTCACTCTGAGAGAAATCCAGAATCTAGTTAGGTAATCCCTATGTACTGGCGGTCTGAAAAATATATTGAAATGAGTAGGGAAAAGCTAAGACAGAGTAATAGACTATGTACACTCATACCCCACCACAGTGTCTTACAGTTGAGAGGAAACCCCCAAATATCAGCTTCTCCCTGGTTTTTGACTACACATCTCACCTTGTAACTTTTATAGCTGCCACTCAAAGGGTTGGGTCCCAAATCACCTAGATTTAAGAGCCAAAGTTGTTTGGCATTCAAAATTCTCCCAGGATCACAGAAGACAAAGAAGCTTTTAAATGGGAACCCATGTTTTCCCGGAAGCTATTCCCTCCTGGACTCAGGAGAGAGGGAGCCAGCAAAAATGCCCAACTCCTAGTTTCTACCTGGAAGGGGTTCGATTGCACATTTTCCCAGCTGCTGTTCAAGACTCAGGCTTATAATCATCCCACAGCTAGGAAATAACTAGGTTCTTACTGGAACTTGAACAGGTTTATGGGAATCTTCCTTGCCATATCCCCAGAGCTCCCTCCAACACTAAAGCCAAGACTTTAGCTTTTCTCTGCAAGGAATTCCCTGGCTATCTACAGATGTCACTTGAGAAACTGATTGCTGAATTACCTAGATCTTTAAGCAAACAAGGCTCAGCATCTACAAATCTCCCAGGAACATAGGGAACAAAGAGTTGGTTTTACAAGGTATACATGCATTCCCAGTAGCGATTCCCCTTGGGTTAGTACAAGATGAGTAGGCAAGACCACCCTGGTTCTTATCACCCCTTATCTTCCTAGGAGGTACTAAAAATGCACATTTAACATCATAATTTTTCCAGAAGCTTCCTAAAGTTCAGACTGCTAATTTGCTTGCACCCAGGAGTTGACCAGTACTCCTTCAGGAGTTTGAATAGTCATGTGGGAATTTACTCACTTTTTTGGCATTGAAGGCACTTGACAGACTCTAATTTCTTGAGATTTCTAAGAAAAAGCCAACAGAGTGGACAAACATAGTTACTCAGAATTACAAGACCAGGTTGATTAATAAGTTTGATCTCTTACAGGAAGCTAATCTTCCAAGACTGTGAAAGGTCACTGTTTTATCTAATGTAGAGAAAATAACAGAGAATGTCAAGAAAAAGAAACAGGACAATAATCTGATAAAAGAACAAGATACATCTCCAGACAGTGTAATGAAACAGAGTTGAGTGATTCACCCAACAGGTAATTCAAAATAACAGTTATGCATATGCTTACTGAGATTAGGAAGACAATTCATGAAAAGTGTGACAATCTTAATAAAGAGAAAGCATTAAAAAGTACTTAACGAAAATAAGAATTTTGAAAAAAAAATAATTGAACTAAAAAAACTCAATGGGAAAAGGGTGTTTCATGGCAGATTACATCAAAAGAAAGGATTGTCAAATTTGAAGAGAGGTTGGTGGAAATCAGCTATTCAGAGGAGGGGTTATAAAGGAAAAAAGTGCAGAGGTTTAAGCTAACTACGGGAGACTCAAGTGGACAATGCATGTGTGATGGGAGTCCCAGAAGAAAGGAGAGATAAAAGGGCAAAAAAAAAAAAAAAACACTGAAAGAAATAGTGGCCGGAAACTTTTCAAGTCTCAGGAAAGAGACTCTAGAACTGGGAAGCTTAAAAAACACCAATAAGATTATCCAGAGAGACTCACACAGAGACAGACATATATATTAAGATTGTCAAAAATTAAAGACCAATAATTTTGAAAGAAGCAAGAGAAAAGCAATTAGCTATATACAAGGAAAATTCCTTAAGAGGCTAAGTGACCTTTTTCAACAGAAATCTTGCAGGCCAGAGGAATGGAATGACGTCTTCAAAAATCTTGTAGAACTGACAAACTCAGTAAAGTTGCAGGTTACAACAATCAAAATGTAAGAATCAGTTGCATTTCTTCTATACACTAACAATGAACTATCTAAGAAAGAATTTAAGGAAGAAATTTCAATTTTAATAGTATCAAAAAGAATACAACACTTAGGAATAAATTTAACCAAGGATGTTAAAGATCTGTACACTGAAATTATAAAACACCATTGAAAGAAATTGAAAGAAACATGGTAAAAGGAAGGCTAACCTGTGTTCATGAATTGGAAAGATTTGTATTGTTAAAGAGTCCCTACTACCCAAAGTAAGCTGCAGATTTAGTGCAATATCCAGCAAAGTTCCAGTGGCATTTATCACAGAAATAGAAAAAAATCCTAAAATATATATAGAACCACAAAAAACACCAAGTAGATAAAGCCCTCTTGAGCAGAAAGAGAAGAGGTGGAGGCATTATACTTACTGATTTCAAATTATATTACAAAGCTGTAGTAATAAAAAAATTTGCTACTGGCAGAAAACACACAAACTGATCAATGATATAGATTCAAGAGCCCCGTAGTAAAGCCACATATATACAGTCAATATTTGACAAGGGAGTCCTACCTACTCACTGGTGAAGGATAGTCTCTTCAATAAATGGTGTTAGGGAAATGGGATAATTGCCCATAAAAGAATGAAACTGAAATAGACAACTCAAAAAATGAACTTGAAATGGATTAAAGACTTAATACAAGATCTGAAACCATAAGAACTCTAGAAAAACCTTTCTCTCCTTTATAATTGTTTGGCTAGTGCACCAAAAGTACAAGTGACTTAAGCAAAGATAAATAAATGGAAGTATCTATACAACAACAGAACTAAAAAGTATCTATACAACAACAGAACTAACAAAATGAAAAGTGACTTAAAAAAGGGGAAGATATATTTGTAAGCCATCTATCTGATAAGGATAAACACCCGTAATAGCAAAGGTACTTACAGAATAAAATTTTAGAAAGGCCATCTATGACCCCAAAAAAATCAAAGCAAAAAAAACTCCCAAAATTCCAATAAAAAAAATGGGTAGGGTAGGGAACCTGAATAGACATTCTTTGCAGACATAGGAATGGCCAGTAGCTTTAGGAAAAGATGATTCACAGTATTAAATATCAGGGCAATGCAATCAAAACCACAATGAAATACCATCTTATGCCTATTAGGGCAATTATTATCAAAACCAGAGCATAGCACGTGTTGATGTAAATGTGTCCAAAGGAAATAAAATAACTATCTTGAAAATATACTACCATGTTCTTGCAGCATTATTCACAATAGTCAACATATGGAAACAACCTATATAACCTAAATGTCCACCTATAGATTAACGGATAAAAATGTTATATACACACATACACACACAGACACACACACATCCTGTCATTTGCGACAATGTGCATGAACCTGAAGGGTACTATGGTAAGTGAAATAAGACAGGCACAGAAAGACAAATATTACTGATCTTACTTGCATGTGGAATTTTTTTTAGAAAGTCAGATCCATACTAACAGATAATAGAATTATGGCTAACAAGAACTTAGGCATGTGGGAAAAGAGATTTACAAAAGAAGGAAGAAAAAAACGAAACGGTGGTTGTGAGGCGCTGGGTAAAGTGGTTATAGAGAGGTATTGTTTAATGGGCACAGAGTTTCATTTTTATAAGATGGAAAGTCTTCTGGAGATAGCTGAAAGGGATGGTCACAAGATATAGACATACTTTGATACCACTGCATTGTACACTTAAAACTAGTTAGATAGTAAGTTATATGTTAAATGTATTTTTCCACAATAAAAAAGAAGAGTGAAGTGGAAATGGATCAGCTCTTAGAAAAATGACTAAGCTTCAGATAGACCCAGTCACAGACAAAAGGAGGAATTTCAGCAAAAAACTGAAAGCAGTAGGAACTAATCAATTAGAATTTTTAATCAATCAATAGGAAACTGAAAAATATAAACACTTCAAATAAGAACTCAATAGATAGGATTTACACCACAGGTTTAGAATTTGCCAACTTTTCTATTTTCTTTCAGCTCAGAAATGCTAATAAACATGGAGGTCAAAGTAACTTTTATTATCTTAGTTCAACTGAGAGAATCCGTTTTTGGAGGGAGTCTTCTGATTGCTAATTTTCCATCTTTTGAACATGGGAAATTGTGCTAATGAAGCTACTTTTCAGTGGAACAATAAAGCACATAGTCACAACTGCATTTTAAAATGATTATATTCTTCACCAGTGTTTCAGAGGTTTCTCTTCTGAGTTTGCAGTTGGTTTCAGGCCAGAAATCTGAATTACTTCACATAATGCCTTGCCACGGCAACTCTTCATGGCTGCTGGACTCATTGCCATTAACGTTGGCAAGAAGAGAAAAATTGCTCCTGCTAACACTAATTGATAAGGAAGGTAATGTGTGCGCCAAACCTTTAAGTCAGATTTTGAGAAAAAAGAATTTAGCATTACAAAGCTTGAGAAAGTGCAGTTTTCCACAAATTCCCTTTAAACCCATCCAACTAGTAATCTCGTTCTTAATTTAAAACTAGAACCCATGAAAGACTTTTAAAGCAAAGCTATGTCCAATTCTATAATCTTCAGGTTCAGAATTATTTTGATTAAACCAATCCTCTAGACAGAATATCAAAAATCATAGAATCCTCTAGACTCTTCCCCAATAGAATGCTTCCAGTCTCAATTTCACAATATCTGGCGTCAGCTAGCTGAATCAGGGGACAGCAGGTGACATACTCTATTAGGGGTTTGTAGCCTGATTGGAGATTATGCACTGAATTGAAAACACCTCTTACTTTATCAAAACAAACCTGAAAATTAAATATTACTATCCTAACTTTGAGGATTCAAATATGGAGGCATTCCAGAGTTCTCATCTGAGCAGAAATTGTTAAATCGTATTCCTGTGCTTGATTGTCTAGTTCTACTCAACTGCCAGCCACTGGAATACTTTTTCCTCCTGAAGTCTATATTTCCTATAGAACTTCAGGCTCCCTGTTATAATATGAATGATTAAACAGCAGAAGAAATGGCAACCTAAAAAATATAGTTCTTTAGGTCATGTTTTCATTTTAAAAACCAGTTTTTGGTCTAGAATGCCAATTTGTATGAATGCATTGCTTTTAAATGATGTGTAAGAACTAGAGAAATTGTTCTCTTCAGAGCTGGGTAAGTTACATGGCCTTAGGTGCACTACTGTATATCAGGGGCCGAGCTGGCTGACAAGGAAGACAGAAGCCTTTTCGTTAAAGAATAAATTTAATCACTGTCCTCAAGGAAATTTCCACCTAGTAGACAGAATGCAATTTTCAAAATACATATAAAAATACCACAAAAACCAGATTTGAACACGTAATCTAGGATCATTTAACTTATATGTTTAGCTTGGGGGAATCCTGAGGTTCTTGATGGAAATGTAGTAGGCGCACAGTTGGCATGAAGTTTCCTAAGCATTAAAGTTGCAAAGGAGTTGCAAAGGAGTTTTGCTGGCCACCTCTCTAACCACACCTAGCACATACTTAGATTAAGAAACTCCCCGAGAGGCAATCATTGCCATGCCATTGTTCCTGCAGAAACCCTCGTGGGAATGTCTTGGGAACATGCTCCACTCATGAAGCTCAGGTGCCTGGTGCTTAGGGACACACACCTCAGGGAAACCTCTGGTTTCTTCCTGAATAGGGCCATTGCTGAAAGCTTCCTCAATATCCAAGTGTGCATTGCAGAACTTCTTCAAAACAAGAGACTGCAAAAATGAAAGTGTGAATTGAAACAGGAGGGTTTTAACTTAAAAAACAATGTCCATAGTAATAGACATTGGCAACATTGACAGGGGCAATGACTAGGAATGCATCCTGAAAGAGGTCATTCGAGAAAAACAGAGAGCGTGTAAAGAGTGTGAAGGACAAGGTCTGACAGAATCAGGGTCCTGGTATCGAGGTGGGGAATTGAACAAAAGAGAAATCTTTGATGTTTGGGTCTAGATTTTTTAGCAGTTATTATGGGGAGAAGGCATAAATAGGTTTCTTGGGAAGTAGGTAGAATTGTCGAAGGAAAAAAAAACTTTGCAGAGAAGATGGGCCTTTCAAATATAACAGGGCACATGCAAGAAGAAAGATCTTGCTTCCTATCCTTATAACCCAAGCAGACATTCAGAGGAAAGGGAGAGTTCGAGCCAGGAACATGGAGAAAGATGCCTTCACTGCAGCAAAGAGCAGACAGATAATGAGACAAATCCATGGGGGCAGGCTGGATGCAATTACCTGATGTTTGTATTCATTTAGAGAGTCTCAAAGAAACATTGGCATTTTAAATAGGTAGATGATGATAGGTAAGAAGACATTAGAGAGCTGTGGCAGACAGAGATCCCTCTCTGATAATAGCTATTAAATTTCAAATAACTATACATTTGGAGCTAGAAGCCACAGGTTCAGAATTAGCTTTATGTACTAAACTAGGCTTATCAACATAATTCCTGAATTAAGCCACACTTTCCATTTTTCTTTAATAAAATTACTCTAGTGCAATTATTATGTCAAGAGGGAAATGATACACTTTCAATTTTAATTAAACAGTAAAAATTATAAAACTTTCATTTCAGGCCATTACAAAGTAACTGACCTTTTGCTTCTTCTGTAAACAACAAATATTGGACAAAATACATGTAGCAACTATTTTTAGGTAATGGAAAATAGGCAGTGCATCACTGTACTGTTGGAGAGAAAGAAAACATACAAGTTGAAGCTCATAATCAATTCTGTTTTACTGATGAGTAACTCTGAACCTTGTCACACATTGGGAGATGGAGCCGAAGGAGGTAATCTACTTTAAGGGACAAAAATTGGAGTTCTAGTTTGCTGTAGAGGCTGAAATTTGTGAGACTGAATAGCAGTGAAAATGGAATTACAAAGGCAGGTGACTTTAGAAGTTTGTGTGGTCCTGCTAATAACTGGGCTGCACATATCCAGAGCTAGATTTTGTTAGACTTATGGGAGTTATGGGATTGATTGCAAAATGGATGGATCAGAGATTATGCAATGCTACAAGATCCTGATATTCTAGCCTAACAATAGAGAGGTCCCACTTAGAATCTCAGGTATTCAGTTGAGAAACCCACACCTCTGCAGTAAGAATCATGTCCTAGAGCAAGGGACAAGAAAATGAGAACCCCTTCTAACAGAATAAAACTCAGTCCAACAGGACCTAAAGATTCCTCCAATAATTAAAGATATTTTTAAGAGAAAAATGCAATGCCTATTCAAGGAAGGCACTTTGCAATTTCTTATTTACAATACCTAAAAATAATATGAGCATCTCAATGGATGCAGAACAAGCATTGGACAAAATTCTGCATTCTTTTAGGATAAGAACAATCTCAAGAAGATAATGTTGACAACTGAGAAAATGTAAAGGACAATCATAGACGGGCAGAAAGTATCCACAATACAGATATACTCCAAAGGATGTGTAGTAGAGATATATAAGAATGCATTTAGTGCAATGATATACTCAATTCAATTATCATGGTGAAAACACCTGAACAGACACAAATACCTAATAAGCACATAGGAAATCATTCAAACTTATTAATCAAGAAAATAGGAACAGAAACCACAACAAGAGGTTAAAACTACATTTCAACCACTAGAATGGCTAAAATTAGAAAGACTGACTATACGAAGTTTTGTTGGGGATATGGAACAACTCATACATTGCTGGCGAAGTGGAAAAGTGATACCATCATTTTGGAAAACTCTTTAGCAAACATTTATACAGTTAACTAGACTTCTACTATGGGACTCAGTAATCCCAATTTTCTATATTTATCTGAGAAAAATGAATGCCTACATCCACACAAACATTTGTACAAGAATGTTTATAGCTGCCTTATTCATCATGGTCCCAAACAGAAACAACTGAAATTGTTGGTCTCATCATACATTCTAATTAACTCCTCAGCAATAGAAATTAGTGAACTACTGATATACAAAACAGCATAAATGAACCTCAAAATCATTATGCCAACAGAAGGAAGAATACATGCTTTTATGTGGAGAACAGAGAAACTTAATGATGATAAAATTAAAATAGTGGTTGTCTATTACAATGTAGGCATTGGTTGGAAAAGATTGAAATTTTCTCAAGTGATGGAAATATTCTGTATCTTGATTAAAGCATTGGTTTCACAGGTATATACATTTGTCAAAACTACTCAAATTGTAGACCTAATGCCTGTACATATCATTTTATATAAATGCTACCCTGTTAAAAATATATCTAATGGAAAATTATTTTGAGACCAAGATGAACCCTGAAAGTCAGGTAAATGACTTTGAATTTTATCTTACATGCAAAAGGCCTTCAATAGAGATTTTTAACCAGGGACTGAATATATTTATTTCTTAAGAAGTACATTTCAGGCCCACCAGCAGGCAGCTACCTGAGGGCTGCCTGCACGTCCGGGTCCCTAGCTGTCCCAGCTCCCTTGCCAGTGGGGAACAAAGGGAGTGAAGGATCCTGGGTAAGCCTTCTGAACCAGGTGAGCCCTGGAGGGGGGACAGGGTTGGGGTTTTGGTGGCCCCACCCACCAGCTAATGGCTGCTGCACAGGGCAGCCATCTGCAGCCCGGATGGGTGGAGCCATGTTGCCTCGTGTTCCTAGCCTAAGGGGAGCATGGGAGGGCGCAGGCTCAGCCATCTGGGTCCTGCCCCCATGCAGGGAGGTACCGGCATGCAGGGAGGGGACTGGGGGATGAGGAGGATTTCCTTTCATTTCACTCTCACTCCAGCTAAACTTCAAGAGGAGCAAGAACATGCGCAACACAAACCACGTCATAGAACAGGTGACGGACCATGCAAAAATCCAGCCCACAAGCCTGAGCTGGACACAGCAGATGGGCAACCGAGAGAACCAGTGCATGCGAGACAAGAAAAACAACCGTGGAGACACGATGTCACCATGCGTACCTATGCGCTCACCAGGAAGACCCGGAACCTCATTTCGGAGATGCCTTCTAGGAGAGCAACGCCCCCTCCCCACACTACAGGAGAGGAGAGGAAGACCAAAGATGGGGTAATCGGCCCCACATCAAAACTGCAAAGTGAGGCAGAGGAGACAATCTGCAACAGCCATTCACAGACGCCTGTATTCACAGAGAAACTTCTTGACCGACACTGGCTGGGGTCGAGACCCCCTAAATCTGACACCAGAGCCATAAGGCAAAGCAGCAAAGCAGCGGAGATGGAATTGGAGAAGACGGCCTGCAACAAGAAAACATGGACAGATCACGAATACAGACTGGCCGCCCAACGCAAACTTAAGACTGAAAACCTACCAGCAAGGCTCGCCTGGTTCTAACAACACAGTCCCTCACCCAGTGAAAGGACACTGCCACAGGAAAGAGAGACTAATGGACTTAGCACAACTAGTAAACAACAAAGAGTGGGGTGGGAGAGAATGGAAGGGGCACGGGGGGATCCCCAAAACCACTTACAGTGGTTGTGATCTAAAGAACAAATAAATATTAATTAAAAAAAAAGAAAGAAATACATTTCAGACAAAAGACAGATTGGGGAGGGGCGAATCTGCAAGCTATTGCAAGTCCAGGCAATAAGTAATGAGACATGAAACTAGGACAGTGGAAGTAGGTGTTGAGGCAGTTGACAGATGGAAGAAACATTGGAGTCAATATTAACAGAAATATGTATTAGGGTAAAGAGATACCAAGTTGAGGATGCTGCCAAAGTAAAGACCCTGCTTTTTTTTGAGACTAGATGCCAATATTTTTTGTCTGTAGAATCACAGGCTCATGTTGTCCGGGGTACCATAGACTCAAACAACCCCCAGCCTCAGCTTCCCAGGTAGCTGGGATTACAGGCACGCGCCACCACACCCAGCTATATTTTTTTGGAACTAGGTCTCACTACGTGGCCCTGGCAGGACTCGAACCATGATCCCTGGCCCCGGCTGCAGCTTCCTAGGCTGCTGCTTACAGGCGGGCACCACCATGCTCGGCCTCAGCTTTGTTTTTATTGAGGAAAGGGAATAAAGGGTCGAGTCAGGAAAACGTTCAGTTATAGAGGAGGTTAAGATGCCTGCAGGACACCTATGCAGAGTTTTCCAATTAGCACTTGGATGTGTGGCCATGGAGCTCAGGAAATAAGGTTGGGGATAAAGATTAGGTTGACCTGAGAAAATAGAGACGGAGAGGAAAGGACTAAAGAAGTGCTACACCAGGGCCCTTGGGCTTGTACTAAACTTGAAGATTCAGGAAAATGTGTAGAACTTTTAAATATTAAATATATGAGCTGCTTATCTGCACCAAACCCTAAATGGCCTGGCATCTTGATCTGACAGATTTCTACCATTTCCCCTACCTACAGGCCGCTGATAACATAGCAGAGCGTAGGCTTGATGGTAACTAATTTTGGCCAATTTTTCAGCTATCAGATGTTACCTTTGGTTTGAAGGAATGTACTAGCGGTCATAATACAGCATGGTGCAGGTGGCACATTTAGCCAGCTTTGGGATCTTGGAGCTGAGAGTTGCAGAATGGCAAGTGGCAGGTAGCATTCTGTGCCTTTCTAATTTTAGCAACATGCTCTTAGTCATTTGAATATCAGAAACCCCCTCCCCCAACACACACACACACACACACACACACACTTCTTGTTTCTATTGTTGGTTACGATTGCAGGTGGTAGCGGTGGCATGTCTTTAAAGTAGCATTCATGGCGACAATGGTTGAATGTGTCCTAGAACTTCCTAAGGCTTTCAGGTAGTCTGCCTTAACACACACACACACACAGACACAAACACACACACACTTCCTGCAGCTTTAGAGTGAAGGAGCATTGAACTGATAGAAACACAGAGAACAGCTAACTGTCAGATAAAAGCAGGGATGTGCATCTAGTGAAGCTCAGAAAGAAGAGATGAGAGAAAAATGAGGAAAGAAGAGCAGTCAAGGGCTAGGAAGGAACAACCACAGAGTTTGCACAACAATATCGAATGTGGCCCAGAAGTTAGCAGAATCTATACTTGGAATTGGCTATTAGATACAGAAATTAGGGTGTTGTTAGAGAAAATGAAGGACTATTTCCCGCAGAGTCATGAAAGCCCAACTGCAGGGAGCTGACGAGTGGAAGGATAAAGTGCGGGCATTGGATTATTTTGAAAAGGTTACAGGAAAAAAGGACATGGGGAGGCAGTAGCTTGCAGAAGAGCCAGAACTTGGGAAGGTTTATTTAGGAAATGTTTGATGAATAAGGGAAAAGGACAAGTGGAAAAGGAAGCAGAAATTGAAGAAAGGATACATGATAAGTGGAAATGTTCGAGGCAGAGAACAGAGAAAAAAATATGAGAGTCAACATACAATCTCCCCCCAAATTTGAGGTTCATCATGGACGAAACATTTTTTTGTAAATTTCTCAACTTCCCTACCCTCCTTTCATTCTAGGCTACACATACAACTGCCTACTGCAGTGATTCACATATATACTCCCAGACTCAATATACTCATATGTCAAAATCATTCTTTCCGAAATTTAGTTTCTAGTGTTTGTCATATTTCATTTAATCATACCGGTTTACACCTATATATTCAAAGTCAATGAGAAGATACAGCTCTTGAGTTAGGTCATAAGCACCCCACATTTCTGAGGGATTAGGTCACCTGATTTATACACCTGTCTTCTATTCTTACAGATCCTGGAATATGATCCCAGATCATCTTCCATGGAGCCTCATAATCAACACAGACTTCAGCTTAACCATGCTCCAGAAACCGGAATCTTCCCAATTGACTTGAATTTTTTTTAAAGTGTCATTTTTTGCCACGTTTGCATTTCCAGAATGTTCTGTGCCTTCTCACTTTATAAACTCCCACTAGTCCCTATCCTGAGTTCTTAAGAATCGCCTTCTCTATGGTTACAAGCTTTCCATATTCACATCCTCTTCTTGGAGTTTTCTTTCCTCTTGTGAAAACTGAGAGCCAGAAGTTTTCCCCCCAAACTTAACTTCACCTGAAGTCCTCTCAAGTGGGGACTGTTATTTTCCCCACATCAACTCAGTTCCTCCCGTTGCGTTTAGGATATTGTTCTTTCATCTTCTGGGAGAAAAATACCCATTGATGTTCATGCCATTGACTCATTACAGAATATGGAAGTTCAGCCTTGTTTTCTGTTATTGTGTATACCCCTTTTACATGGAAAATAAATTTTCCATAGGAAGTCTATAGACATGTTCCTAGTTCTAAAAGAACCTGTATTTTTATATTGGCTAATTAATTAAATCTAGATCAGTGCAGTACTAGTAAGCAGGTTAATTGACCTAAAGATGAGTAAATTCAATCTCTAGTGGTTATTCAGTGTTAAAAACAGACTCCATAGATCACAGCAATTCACTCTCTATAGTTCACAGCTTTCTGTGAGCAAATCCTGCTTCCTATGCAAATATCTTAAATGTAGTTTATGATAATACATATTGATAATCTCAAGAATATTCATATAAAAAACCCTCTCAATGTTATTGAGAACTTCTCTTGCATTTTTAATAAGTAAAACTAGACAGAAGTTTACCTTTGTGCTAAAAATATATTGCATAAATATAGAATTAACTCAAATTTTATAATTATATCCCTAATATTTATTCTTCTTTACAACCTTTGGTGGGGACCATGATGTGCCGTGTTTAAAGACACAGAATTCTAAAGCTGTGCACCTGAAACATATAATGTTATAAGCAAATGTTACATCACTAAACATTTATTTAAAGAAAAACCAAATACCAATGGTTAATCTAGTGTATTCTCTGTACAACAGATTGAGTCCCCAGCTTCTTTACTTGAAACTTTCCTATTAGGACTTCTAAGGACTTAGGACCCATTAATAATTTTATATAGGCTGATGGAAGTTAATGTAATAATTATTCATTTTATTTTCCACCGGAAAAACCACTCTTTCCCTTATTGCTATCATTTATCAACTCTCTGACCCCCATTAATCAACTTAAGATGTTAAAACAAATTTCACTGATTTCCTCCTATTATACTAACAAATCATTAGCCACAAGCACAGTATTATGGACTGAATTGTGTTCACCTAAATTCATATGTTGAAGTTCTAACTGCCAGCACTTACAAATGTGACTGTATTTGATGATAGGTTATTTAACAAGATAATTGAAGGTAAATGAGGTCATTAAAGGGAATCCTAATCCAACATGACTAATGCCTTTCTAAGAAGAGATTAGAACACAGACACACATAGAAAGCCATGTGAAAACAAAGGAAGAATAATGGCCCTCTACAAGTTATGGTGAGGAACTTTAGAAGTCAGCCTTGATGATACGTTTGGTCTCAGAACTTCTAGGCTCCAGGACTATGAGAAAATATATTCCTATCTTCAAGTCACTCAGAATTTGGTATTTTGTTATGGCAGCCTTAGAAAACTAATATGAAAAGATATCTACTGTATACCAGACATACCTTGGTGCAATTTACTGCTATTAGTTCACTTAATCCTTACAGTATTTATATGAATGACAGATGAGGAAAGTGAGGTACAGGGAAAGAAATAATTTGCTAAGCTTCCACAGCTTAGCTGAGTCAGAAGCAAGGCTCTCCTGTTCCAATAAAGAAGCTATTGACAATGATCCTGGAAAGTACCAATTATGCTGTTAACCTTTATTTAGTTGGAGAAGCAGAAAGGTTAGAGATTATTTACATAAATTATCTACTGTATTCCACTCTATTGAGTGATCTTAATATTCATGTGGATGTTTAGCCCCTCAATTTCATGACCTTGAGTTCACCTCTGTTTACTCTTCTATTAACCTTCTCTTATACAGGATCAAAGAGTTTTAGATTCTTCTCATTCACTTCAGTGTTAATTCTTTATCAACTACAAAGTTTCTTGTATCTAACATGTCTCTGACGCAGCCACTACTAAGGTTATTGTATCCTCCTTTATGCTTAATACAATGAAAAACTTTCTTTTTATTGTATACATTTTTGAAAAGGTAATACCTGTGAAACGACATTGTAAACAATTCAAAAGGGCATAGTGAAAAGAAAGTTTCACTCTTGAACCTATGTTTTACAGTTCAGTACCCTTCACAGGAAGCAAGTTATTATCAATAATTATGTATGTGGGTGTATTTACTTCTAGAGATAGTCTATGCAAAGATCAGTAAAAATTATCTTTGTTTTTTTAAATTATAAATTGTAGCATATTAAAAATACTGTTTTGGTCCTTGATGCTTTCATGTAATGATAGTTTTTGGAGATCTTTCTATATCGGTCTATATAGAAGTCACGCATTCTGCTGAATAATTACACGGTATTCTATTAAGTCTATGACATGGATATATCATCAAAATTTATTTAACCCGGTCTCTATAACACTTTGGTATTCACAGAAAAAGCTGCAACACATTTACTCAAATATATGTCCAGAGTATGTCAGATGATATGTAGAGGTGGAATTGCTGTATCAAAGCAATTTTTGATAGCTGTTGCCTCACTGAGCTCCATAGCAGATGTATTAATTTATACTCCCACCAGCAGTTTTTGAGAGAACATTTCCTGATGCTCTCTCAACACAGTGCATGAAGTGTGTCTCCTTCAAGTTATAATTTGCATTTTAAAAATTTTAAACAAGGTTGCATATCACTTTGTGTATTTAAGTGGCATGTATGTTTCTTAGCGATGGATGCTTCTCAAACATCTTACAAGACTCCTTTTCAGAGCTGAATGATGCTGGTGACTATTTTCACCTGGACACAGTCTCTTTTCTTGAGTTCTGCAAAACCACTGGTACAGCTTCCCTTCTTCCTTTCTGACTCCCTCTCAGCATGCCCTATGGGGCTCTCTCTCTTTTAGCTCATTTCTCAGATGCTGTTTATCTGGGCTCTGTCTTACACACATCAGAGGACAGGATGAGACAAGCAAAGTACGTAGGGTCCAGACCAAGGAGGTACCCACTCTCAGGATCATGCAACACAGACTCATCAGCAGTATCATTCCAAGCGTGAGTGCATTGGAGGAGAGACAATCAGAACAGTATGTATGCCTTGGCCGGTGTTCATAATTTTCCCCTTCCTTTTGGTAACATTTTGAATATTTTCTTTAAATTATTTTTGCTTTAAGAAGTAGTACTTTTGAGATTAAAGAGAAAATAAGAGATCTGGATCCTAGGAATTGAAGGTTATGTAACTCTAGGTGAGTCATTGTTCTGTAGTAAAGAAGGGGGAGAGTCTTGAAGCTTATTATAGGCTGTCAAGAATGGCAATAGAGGGAGATGATAACACAGTTCCTCTTCTCTTTTCCATTTGTGAGAAAAGGAACATATTATGATATGATACGGCATGTAAACTTGAAATAGTTTAATTCTTGAGCATGGCTTTGCTAAAGAGCTCAGAATATACATTACTAATTATGTCATGCGGTTTCATAATTTATATGTTATGGGTGTATTCAAATGACAGTTTCCCTGCATTATTTCTGAACAGTATAGATACCATGATTAATAGTCAAAAAACTGAAACAGAAAAAGAAAGTTTTTTCCTAAAGTCTCATGGGATTTTGAGAGTAAAAGTTTACATTTTTTTGCTTCTGATCAAAACAGTATTAGACTAAAAAGTATCTTATTGAATGCAAATCATTAGTTTCTGGAGTTTGTCTTTATTTTGTAGGTTTAGAATCTAAATGTTAGATTTATGCTGTCATTCACCTTTCTTAGATACCAGAATAACCAAAGTTTTGAGAAGTTTTCATAAAAAGTGATGTCCAGCTAGGAGAGCAAGATTCAAAGGGTCAGTTGAGACAATTGGTCAAGATCATAGATTAGATTAGATCATTTCCTATTTTTTATATTTCTTATATTTCTTTCTATTATTTCTTATATTTGTGTCTTTTGTAAAAATGGTCTTTAAAATTGAAATAGCAAGAGGTTATTATTTAACAATTAATCATTATCTACTATAAAGGAATTCATCCATCATAAGCTTATATCTAAATATTAAAATCCATTGATTAATATTTTTTCTAATTTTCTCTTCAAGGTTGAAGAGAGCAAAACAAGATGAATCAATATTTTATTTGAGTCAGATGGCTTCCTGACCATCTACATGCATCTGTCTAAGCTTATTTTCAATTTCCACTATGTTTGATTAAAAATATTCTTGAAAGTCAGATGACTTTTTAAAGTCTTCTCATTCTGTATTTTATGATGCTAAAACTCTTGTATAAACATCTTAAACCATTCTTTTATATTTCCTGTGTACACTATTTTCTTTTATTTCTCTAAGGCTTCTTTGAAAATTTATTGAACTTTTATTTAGAGAACTATATTTGGAGGATTGCAATTTTTGTTTGCTGTTTGGTTTTGGTCTCTTTCGTCCATATTCAATTTTTTTCCTCAAAATACTATTTTTTCCACAAAACTTGACCTTTATTTTTTAATTCCTAAGTTATCTGAAACTTATTATGGGTAGGTGATCTAACTTATTATTTTCCCACATGTATACTTAAATGCCCTAGTACACATTGCAGACCTATTGAAGTATAATGATTATAAAAATCACTCATGTTTAAGGTAAATAACTTGATTTTTTGATTTCCATATTCCAATTCTTTTTAGAATTGGGTAAGCATACATTGTCTACTTGTTTTCAAGATGGGAAACTATAAAACCAATTAGGAGGAATTCTGTTTCTAGGAACTGTTTACCTGCTTATCTCAGAACAGCCATCCTGATGAGACATAAGAAATACTAGCTTGAATGCATCACAGTCATTAAGACAGCAAGGACATGCAGAGACAATATCCTAGAGAAAAAAGAAGCCCAGTAAGTGTAAATGAGTACATGGTAGTTTGAGAGGCAAAAGGCTTAGCTTTGGACTTTAGAACACACAGTGGAGGTATAGCATAGGTAAGCACTCATGAGCTTCAGTTCAGACCCCAAAGAGCTATAATGTAGTAGTTAGGGAAAACCCTAGTTTACATTATAAAATAATAAAACAGTATAAATGAAACTATTCACTCTAAGGTAGGGTAGGGTAAATATCAACTCTCAAAAAGTCAGAAGTTCGACTTCTAATCAGCTGAATCTTTGGTTAAATTAAAGCGGTATTTTTCTTTTGACTAACTGACTGCCGAAAGCAAGAATGAATTCCCTCTGGAGATAAATAACGTTATCTAGAGCCTCAAATTATCTAAAAGTTTCATACACAATATTTGACATTCAGTGAAAACTAATTACACACACAAACCCATAAACTAACCAAAGAATAATAGAAAAATAAAGATACAGGAAAATTGAGGGGAAGGGTGAAAGTAACTCCTGATATATACATTAATACCCTTGGACTAATAATTTCAAGAATTTAAATGGCAATGTGAATTTCAACAGGAAACTGGAAATTAGAAAATATTATCAAGTGTACTTTCAAAAGATGGAAAATATCTCAAAAATTAAAACTCAATAGATGAACATAATAGCATATTAGAGACAGATGTAAAGAGAATAAAAAACTGGAATATAGATCAGAAAAAATAGCCAGACCAAGGCCTAGATAGAGTGCAAAATGAAGAATATAAACAAGGACATAAGAGATAACTAAACTTTAGTGGTGATGAGGTGAGACACACATACATAGAGATAAAGGTGTTCCTTTGAAATTTACATACTCTTGCAAATTAATAAAATTTTATTAAACAAAATGTATCGGAGACATATGTAACATGTTGAAGTAGCCTATGTGTTCATTGATTTAATTTTGTCTCAAGAAGTATTGAAGTCCCCGGAGAAAAGAGAGAAGATAGAGCAAAAGCAAGAAATATTTTTTAGGGAAATACATTAATTTTATTTTTAAAAATTGATTGTACATATATATATATATTTCCATCACTGTCTACCCCAAGGTTCTTCCACCACTTTAACATCCGTGAACTGTCCTAATCTCTTGTGCCCATCCCTCCCTTGATTTTTCCCTCCTCACCCTCTCTGGTTCTATGCTTCAGTTCCACTGACAGCTTTAAATTATTCTTGTCCATTTGTTTATTTGCTTTTCCTATATTTTTTCTTTCTGAGTTATTTCCACTAACACAAGTCCCTCTAGTTCCATCCATGTTGCTGCAAATGACATGTTTGCTTTTTTTGATTGATGAATAATATTCTATTGAGAACATATACCACCACTTGCAAGAAATAATTTTTAAAAACTGATATCTTGGTATAGTTTCAAAAACCTATGCAAGTCCAAAGCAGGATATATACAAAGGAACCATACTTAAGCATGTAATAGTAAAACTAATGAAAATAAAATCCACAAAATCATAAAGTTTTATGTGGTTTACAATAACTACAATTAAAGCATATGCCGGCACAAAAGACATGGAAGGGGTAAATGGAATAAGAGTTCCACACTCTTTTCATTATCTGGAAAGTGGTGCCACTCATTTTTCATTAGACCTTAATAATTTAAGTATGTATGTTATATTTTCTAGGGTAAATAATAAAGAATACAAGAAACATGAATTGCTAAAAAGCAGTTAAAGAAACTAGTAAAAATGCTCAATATAAAAGAACAAGAAGGAGAGAAAAGTTATAAAAGATATGAAAACATGAAGCAATAAGAAGGATTAGACCATATTTTTGGGGAAATTTTTTTAGTCTGCTTTTAGTCTATGATGCAACTTTATTCTTTTCTTTATGCTTTTTTATTTCATACAGTCTCTAGAACTTGGATATTGTTATCAAATTATTAGTATATAGTTATTTGATATATATATATATATAGATAGATTTTTCCCTGAATACCTATAATATTTAGTTTGAATGAAAGTATTGGAAAATAATCCTGTTTTCTATCTTAAGTTTTATTAAAATAATTTTAGTTTATAATATTATATAAGTATCAGTTATACAGTATTATAATGTAATATCTATATATACTAGATATGATTGTCATCATGCAATTGATCTCTTTATTCAGTTTACCAGCCTTCTTCCCTCTTCCCTTCTGATACAACCATTTTGTTCTTGTTCTAAGATTATTTTCTTTGTTCATTTGCTTTCTTTCTTTATATTTATCACAATGAGTTTTGAAGGAAAAATAATCTTTACATTTTTTAAAAAGGCTCCTCTCAGACCAAATTGTTACCTGAAACTGTACATATGTTGGGTTTTTTTTTTTGAGGTTTTCATATAGCCCAGACACCCATCAAATGGTCCCTCATATAATCTGGATCAGGTTTATTATATATCCTGAATTTTGACATTTTTCTTCCAATATTCTGTAAACTAACAGATTACAGAAATAGTATCTCTAATTGAGCTTATGGAATTATTCCTAACCTTGTAAGAGCTGTGCTTAAAATAGTTTGTTGAGATTTGTAAAGTATTCCCTTGTGGTTATAACTTATTTTAAGGAAAAGAAACATACACATAAGTATATTTTTTAGTTATACTGTTCTATTATAGCTCCTATGTAAAAACTGGAGTGCATAGTATGGTATAATTTATTCTAAAATTATTTTTCCAACATATCTATAAAACAATAAAATCTAATATTTGTAATAGTGACCTTGAGGTCATTTGAAGGAAATAATGTTAATTTTTATTTTAATAGTGTATTTTGTTATAGAGTAATTCCTTTAAAGTTAAAATCTCAGGAGGTGACTATTATGCCAAAATACTTAATAGCAGACCATACTCTATTCTAGAAATTGTATAGCAATAGATAACCCTAGAGACTCCCTCCAAAACCTTATAGAAATAATAAATCAGTGAGGTGGTAGGCTACAAAATCAATGTACAAATCCCTATTGCATATATATGAACCAGAAGAGAAAGAAATCAAGAAAATTGTCCCATTACACTCACATCAGAAAGAATTAAGTATCCAGGAATAAACTTAACTGAAGAGGTGAAAGAACTGTAGAGCAAAATTATATGAAAAAATTATATGACAAGAAATAAAGATGATACAAGGAAATGGGAAGACATTTTCTGCTCATATAATGGAAGAACTAGCATTATTAAAATGGTAACATTACCCAAAGCAATACTCAGATTTAATATAATCCCTATCAATATTCCAATAGCTTTCTTCAAGGACATAGAGTGGATATTATTAAAATTTCTCCTAGATATCTACCAAAGAATAATACTTCTAAAAAACTCTAACACAAAGGGATATATGCCCTCCTATGTTCACTGCAGCATGATTTACAATCGCCATCGCCAAGATTTGGAAACACCTTCCTAATGGCAGATGACTGGATAAGGAAGATGTGGCACACAGACACAACGGAATACTACTCAGCTATTAAAAAGGATGAAATCTCACTACTTTAGACAACATGATGGGAACAGGAGGGGATACTGCTAAGCAAAAAGAAAGCCAGTAGGAGAAAGATAAATGCAGGAAGATTTCACTCATATATGGAATATTAAAAAAAAACACACACAAAGGAACAGAAAAAACAAATAAATGCAATCTGACTGTAGAACTGAAAATACCAGAAGAGGGGAGAGCGGTATAAAGGGGGGAAAGTATTAATGGATGATGGTGGAGGGTTATTGGTATTTTGGTGGTTGTCATGGTGTGGGAACATGCATTTGTAGAGTGTGAACCTATATAACTAAGGCATAGATAGCATTTATTATTTCAGCAAGCATAATATTTAAAAAAGAAAATTTACTGCATTATGATTTGCAGTTATTCTTGAAATGCTGGCAATAAATATGCTATTTTTTTAATCATGAGAATCACCCATGTATAGAAATATCATTAAAGCTATCTCAATTCCTGAGGATAGGACTGATGGTTAGCCTTTGTAGGGCTGTATTGACTGCTAAAAGAGTGAAGTATTACTCCACTTGTCAGTAAATTACCTCAACCTAGAGACTAGCTAGTATTTCCTCTATGACCACTCGGGTTCTACCACTCTTGGCATCTTTCAGAGTCCTGCATTAAGGGTTATGCTGTAGTTGATAACCGTTTTTGAGTAACACCTTATGTAAGGATGTTAATGTTGCTCAGGATAAATTATAAACCTCCCATAGTCACTCAGGTAAGCACACGTAGCAATAGGAGGCACCTGGAAGCTTCTCCCAGGATTCTACATCCTCTCCAGATCATGGATACACATTTTCACTATCTTCTCCTTCTTCCTCATGAGGTAACCTTGGTTTTTCGCACTGTAGATGGTTCAGGGGAAGAAGTTCACACCTCCCCAGATATTTTCCACCACACTCCACCCACAAGCAGAGCACCCGTGTCTCTTTATCATATACCATTATGCCCCCATCCATTTTGTTACTACTCTATCCCCCACTCTTGCATACATTTTCAAGGTAGATGGGCTTATTTAATCCGTACAACAACTCTATAGGTACTACTGTAAGATCCATTTATAGATGAACACTTCATTGGGAGGCCACCAGATTTCTCTAGTGAAAAGAAAAACCTCCCCCTCTTTGCAATTACCTTAAGAAGTACCCAAGGGTGATACTTTGATACCATCTGAACATCCTTGTCTCTAGTAACCAAGTAGTTTTGAACACCTTTTGAACCAACAAATTATGACATTGCACAAGGATGTCGTTCTATCAGTCCTTTTATGTTTACTAAATGACATCCTTCTATAGAAAAGGGCTTTTATTTCCCTCCGCTTTTCCTTCAGCATCACTTGAACTCTTGACTTTTTATTTCTTCCATCTTGCAATAATTTGTGGCCATTATCCTTTTTGATGCTCAGATTGTCTCAAATTTATTTAACAGGATCTCCTTCAAGGTGACTCATGTCTTTTTAACAGTCTTGGGAGTGTTTTCTTGCAATAAAACACTTCAGGCTCACTCCCATATTATTCCTGCCTCAGACATATAACTAGCCGTTTCTCTAAGGAACCCTGTTTTGTCTTGGAGAGAAATGGTATTTAGACACCATGTCTGGGTATTATACACAGTAATTGCCACTTGGTGCTATTATCTGCAGACCTCTTTATTGGACAGAATCAGAAAAAAAAAACAGGTTTTCAAAGACCAGTGGATTAATTTTGATCTTTCCACTTTCCTTATTCTGATGAATAAGCAAAGGAAGAGTCTGGCTTACAGCTGTGTCTTCCATGCTGTGACCCTTTTGAGCTCCCTTCTCTCTCTTGGTCTTTGGAAGACACTGTTATCTGCAATCTTACCTTTGTCTTTTCCAGACTTTCTTTGGTTTCCAGATACCTTTGATTTTAGAAAAGAACTCAGTGACTGTTTTTCCAGGATGGCTTTTTCCACTGCCATTATTTGTCCCCCTTTTGCAATCAAGTTAGGGTTAGAGATCAAATAACAGTTGCTACCATCTCACCACACTACGGACCTAGTTGTTAAGAAAACATTGTATCTTAAAGGCATAGTTTGGCTATTTGGAAGGTGTGGGACCTTTATTAGCTTCCAGCCAGAATTATGTTTGTTTAGAAGCAAGACACCACTTTATTAGCATTGAGGGTTGCCTTATAACACTACAACTTCTCCAGTTTCACATTATCTTGCTTTTGTTCTTTGGGGACAGCTTGTTTGCATTTATATTACCTAAAAAAGGGCGAGTTTAATACAAAACCAGTACTAACTATCCCTCATATTTATGGTGTTGTATTTAAACATGGTTTAAAGCTTTTGTGATAACAGTGATAACAGCAACTGGATCTGCATTAGCTCATCTTAGTATTTATTTGGAACACATTGGTCTAAGTTGCTTTTCTTCCTAAGTTGGTGTTTCCTTTGGTAGAAGGAAAAGGAGTTAGATAATTATAAATTCTCTTTCACTACTCCTGTTTTTTTCCACTGTTTGTTCAAAGAATCTGTAATCCTCAGTTCAATCCACTGCTCAGAAATTCTTTTCCATCTTCCTTACAATATTTTTCACATTCATTTCATCTGTGAACCATTGATCCTATTTCTTACCACCTATTCTCTCTTTCCCTTTTTAGGATGGTGGTAAAGAGCATGGTATCTGGAGACAGTTGCTAGGTAAGTAGCTACTTAATTTTCTGTACCTTAGTTTTTTACCTGAAAATCAGGGATAATACTAGTACCTACCTCATCATGTTGTGAGGATTAACTTTTTCCCATCTTGCTTTATTTTCTAATTGTATCATTTTTTAATTGAAGGAGCATTGGTTTACACCAGATGCATCTTATTGCATCATGCCTACCACAAAAGCACCCATAGTCCTCAGCCATAGTCTATTGACCCCCATCCCCCCCCCCCAGCATCTTTGCTCCCTATTCCACATCCTCTCATTCTGGTAGTTTGGAGATTAATTGAATAATACACAAAAATCATATAAGATGGTGCTTGGCATGCTAAAAGTCTCGATAAATGTTAGGATTTTGTATTCTGTATTGGTGCCTATAGCTTACATATCAGTAACCAAAAATGACATTTTTCTGCTTCTAGGAACAAATGCCTTCATCCTTCTACAAACAAATTCAATAGAGACTTGTCACTTCCATTCTTCTCAAAGAAAGCCAAGGGGTCTCACCCAAGTAAATGCCAACAAGGAGATACATGAAAGAAGGGAAGAAGCGGGGAGGGCAAATGTACTACTGTTCCCTCTCAGACATGCTGACCTTGTTGCTTCTCTGGCATGTCTATCTGTGGGTAGGGCTGTCAGCTAAAATATAGGACACTGAATTTAATTTAAGTAAACGATAGTCATTTGTTGGCATGGATATGCTTTTAAATATTTTTAACTTTCTGTATATTATATTTCAACAACCTAAGTCTTTTGTGGCTGGGGAGAGCTTATCCTTATGGAAGCCAGACAGTTCTTAGAGACAGCAAAGGGCCTAGGCCAGAGCATATCTTTGATATACTACTAGTTCTGAATCGCAGAACTAACTAATTCTGAATCGCTAACTAGTTCTGCGCTACTATTTCTGAATCACTAACTGGTTCTGAATCACAGATTCTCTATCTGGCTCTTATAGGCCATGAGACCACATTGCTTTTACTTAACCATATTCCAGGGTCAGGTACTAGGCAACGAGGGACCATATTAATGGCCCAAATCCTTGTGAATTACTCAAGCAATAACTGAAAAGTTAGGACATAAATGCCCGAGTTCCCTTGGTCTCTGAGTGGGACAGGCTTGAGGCATGAATTTTGTACCATTTCCCTGATTACTCACAATACTAAGCTCCAGTTGTCAGCTGTGGTGGTTGGTTTAAGCGTAAACACTCTGAAAATACTGCCTTCTTTCCTTTCTCCCTCACTATCCTATCAGTGGTTCCGATGACTCCCAAGTACACAACGGACAACAGAATCCTCATGTCAGAGTCCAATTCCTGGAGCTCTTACTATGATCTGAGCATCACTTCTTTGTTTCCACCAGCTTCTTGATGTTGTCTGTATTACCTTCAACTGACCAATGTTACCACTTGGGCGGAACAAATGTATGGGTTTTCTGGAAATGAAAAAAAAAAAAAACTCTCTCTACCATATAGTTTCTGAAAAAGCTACATTTTTCATACCTTATCTGCATTTTACTAATTTTCTGGCTTTTTTAAAGCAGCAATAATCTCTTTCTTCGAGATGCCACATGATTGGCCTGGAATTGGATATTCAGATCAAGACTGGCAAAACAAATAAAGACCTTCCACTGCTGCTTGGGAGGAACACTAACAAAAGTAGGATAATATGTAGCAAAATTACTTGCCTCTTTGAGCTGGCAAAGAATATAATTAAAATAAAGAACTGACATCTTATGTGACAGAGTCTGAGTAGGAAGCATAGCATTTATCACCTCCTGTTTGCTAGCTTTTCTTTGGGGAAAAAAGTCAGCAAGATTTTATCTTGGATGACGCCTACTCACCTGGCTTGGCTAAAGCTGAAAAAATCATAAAATGGTGGGGTGTGAAATAACGCACCAGATATGCAATTTGGCCATATTATGGCTTCAACACGAAAACCAACATTTACTTTCCCAGAAATGGGATGATCAGTAAATCCACACTATGTATTGAAAGCTGATAAGGGTGCAAACACTGCTTTAGAAAACAGGGTGTGACTGTTGTGAGTGCTGAGGTGTGGGGAGAAATAGAAACATCCCCCTTCTGGATTCTATCAGGAGACTCCTAAAAAGGCTGAAACTCAATGTGTATACAGAGTGTTAGCAAGAAACCTACTGCACAGAGCAGGAGATATGTGAATGATGATTTTACTGTGTTTATCTCATAATAAATAGTTACAGCTAATAATGATCCTGGAGACATGGACCTGACTCTCCACTGAGGAGTAAGAATTAAATCTGCTGAACTCTGCAGTCTTGCTAAAGAACTCACCTAACAATTCAAGAATCCTCAAATCTAGGCCTCATCTCAGACTACAGCATCCTTTCTTCCCTAAATACCGTCTCTGAGTGGGAGGTTCTCAATGTAGTACTGACGTAGGTGTGAACATTCAGTGTTTAAAATCATGGGAAGCAACTTAAATTGCCTTGAAGTTTTTCAAGCTTTGAAATTTCTATTTTGGAATTTTTTTTTGAAAGGAGGGGTGGGGAGAGAGAAAGAGAAACAGCTTGTTCGCTGGATAGCTTTTTGTCCCCCTGCTTCCCCTACCCCCAAACTCTCTGGGAATCAACAATCATTTTATTGGCACTAGCACAATAAGTCTGTCAGTACTGGAGAAAATGTGCTTTTTGGTGTGTGCTTTTCGTATTGAGGACTAGAGTGAAAAAACCCTTTCAGTAAGGTCTGCTCTTGTACCAAGTGGAGTCACAGCCATTACCAAGGAAGTTATATTTATAAGGCCATGTTCCCTTGCAAGCTTTCTTGCACAATCTGCTCCTGAACATTCCATCTGGCATGGACTGAAGAGATTTAAGATAGGGGCTTACTTAAAGCAATACATTTTTTTTCAATCATAGATTCAAGTTATAAGGAGTGAAAGGAATAAATTCTACTATATTTCTAATAAGCTCGCAGAATTCTTTTATTTAAGCTATTGATCTGAATTCATTTTGATGTCCAAAAAAAAGCAGCAACAAAAGTGTACACTCTAAAATAAAATGTTCTGGGCTGAAACTGGTCATCGACCCATCTACAAATGACATTTTAGAAAGCAGTAATTGCCAAACCTCAGGCTCATGTAGATCTTTGGCTTGATTTTACTGGTTGTTTTTGTTTACATTTATTGGTGGGTGCAGGCTTGTTCTATCTCCTCAAGTATATCTTTAAAACTCATTTAGGAAGTAAATATCAGTAGTGCTAATGCCTGGCAGATGAAAATATACTTTACATATTAATAGCATTATGCAGATTTTTGAGCACTACAAAGCATTGTTTTATTTGATTGTCACAAGTAGGTAGGGAAGAAGATGAGGGTCACTGATTCTATGTTTCCGACTAAAGCCATCCAGTTGACAAGTGATTGAGTTAGGATTTAAACTCAGATTATATAAATGAAAGACCAGACCTTAGCTCTACTAGGCATGGAGGCATGGGATGCCAGGTACCTTTGAAGAACATCTAGTTCAGTTTGATGGTCATTTAGGCCATGATATATAGGAAGATACTAGGAAATTATTCTGGAATGATAGAGTACAAATATGCTAGCCTGCCATTCAAGGGTCTACTCCAAAGGCAGTGAGAAACCACTGGAATCTTTTTAGCAATAGATTAGCATTGTTCTTTGGCAGGCCATCTTTTCCCATGATAAACTAGAGCCAAGACAGATTGGCAACAGAGATGGTTTTTCCTCAGAAACAGGAAAAAAGGGGAAGATCACATGAAGTAGGGAGAAGGGAAGTGAGGATGCTGTGATCAAAGAGCTTGGTTTCTGTAGTCTCAAGGTATGATTCTTAGTGTGAATGGAAACAGAGTAGGATTGAAGCCTTGTGGAGATACGTCAGAACCTCTCATATGAACAGAAAATGAAAGAGACAGCAATTAAAGCTTGTCTGAATTGTATAGACCCAACTGACAAAGTGTTGACTGATTTAGGAATATAGTCATTGGGGTGGAAATACCAGAAAACTCAAAGAGTAAAGGATATGGCATTATTTGTTGGGGGGTGGGGGCCAGGCAGTAGGGACTGCCTCTGGGACATGTTCAATTAAAGCAGTTAGCTACAAACTAGGGTGGCAAAGTAGAAGAACTGGAAAAAAAATGGAACACCCAGAAGTAATAATGAGATGATTAAAGCTCAGGCTCATTATGTGTAAGGATGCAGGCGACAGAATTATAAAGCTGGAGGAGGAAATTTGAGAGCTTGAGTGATTAAGAGACTCCTTGAGTGATAAACGACAATTTCAAAAATACAGTCAGTGACTAAAGTGCAACTTAGATGGAGGTCACTGGGGTATAGGGAATGAGTTTAATAGAAACCTGGCTCATTGGAGAGTCATCAATAGAGGTGGTGAGTTCACTGAGATCCAGAGAAGAGATACAGTGAAACTTAATTATACAGATAGACTTTCTTGTGATGAAACAGAAGATCAAATTGAATTTCTTAATATCTGGCTATCCATTTGTCCACCTGCTCCATGTCATACCACACTCGACATTCATTGCCAAATTATAGGTCTCCCATGAACAAAAATTCACTCTTAAACATGGTCTTTAAAATCATATGAAAGTCTGTTTGCTGTTTATAAGGGAAAGAAAACTTTGCTGTTTTCATGAATGACTAGAATAAGGTGAAAACAATGTATTGATGCAATTCTTGGCAGGGAAATAAAATTCAGTTAACAGCTGTGACGAAAGAGTCAGTACAAAGAAAGGAAAGGTTACAAACTGGACTGAAATGAAGTTATAGATATTTGGTTGTTTTTTTAAAGTAAATGTAGACTTGCTTGAAATTCATTAAATTGAAATTATAGAATTGTAGGAGTATCATAAATAAGATGTGCAGTGTTGTTAGAGAAGATATCAAGACTTGGATAATGATTCTCCTACGAATCCATGCAGGCTGCCATTCTGTTTTCCAACAGGCTTTCACTAACATCAGTGCCAGGCTCCTCAGTGCCAGGTTCCTCTAACCCTAAATTTTGCCTCCCTTCTTTTTCCTGTCTCCTCAACACAAAAACCTTTTAAAAAATTTTTATGGGGGGGGGGTGGTGGAGAACATAAATCATAAGACCTTAAGTTCTTCAACTTTCTGCCATGCCCACTCACTTTCTCTGTATCCTCATTCCCCTTCAAACTCTCTTCCCTTACTCATGACTGGGAAACTAGTTTTCCCCACAAGGAGGGAGCTAAGAACTATTCTTCTGTGTGTCCTTGTTACCTCCAAGTTGGTTCACAGTCTCCAGCAAATTCTTTATTTCAGAATTTTTGTCTCTGTCTTATCACTCTTTTCATACTATCTAAGTCTCCTGACCAGTTGTCCATTATCTAGTAATCAGGTTTCCTCTCTACCATTTGCTTCTCAGCTCCTTGCCTAAACCCTGACTATAGCCATTTATTTTATGTTACCTCTAAATACCCCTTAATCAAGAAATACAGCTTTTCTGTGTCATCAGCCTTCTTAACTCATTATTAAAACTTTGTTCCTTTAACTTATAAGTTTTATCTTCTCTTGATTTTTCTGCTTCTATTGAGACAGTCCATTTGCTGTCACAATTTTCCATTTGTTCCTAAATACAGGTATTCCCCGCAAAAATAGATGTATTTGCCTTCTTTTCTATTTATAATTTTCTTCAGATATTATTCAACACTTCGTTTTTGCTTTTGTCTCAGTGGTAATTCCCAAACATGTAGCCTCACCCCCAACTTCTTTCATGAGTTCTGCGTATGTATGTTCAACTGCTGCACATATTCTTCCAAATGTCTCCACTACATCCTCCTTCTGTGCTCTGAGTCCAAAGGTGTGCTAAGCCTTCTACGCCTCACAAAGCACTACTGGTACTTCAACCAAACCTCCAGGCAACCAACCATGAAACCACCAAATTTCTCTGGCATCTTTAGCTTCCTGAACCCAACATATCAGTTTGACATCCTCTAATATTTTTGCTTACACTTCCTTATTTTTATTTTCATTGTCACTATCCAAGCACATATTCTATTTACTGCAAACCTAGAGTAAGGAAAAGTCATCTTTTGCCTGCAGATAGAGTCCCTCTGCTCTCACCAATTAATGTACCTTAATGTGATCAATATTCTGGAAACACACCTGTCATAATAGCACAAAGTTAATTGAAAAAAACAACAACTGGTATACAATAAAATTCTAGTTCCTTACCCCAAATTCTTCCAAAATATGGCTCTACTTTATTTTTCTATCTTACTGCCATTTCCTTAGTCATACTCTATACTCCAGTCAAAGTCATTCATGACACAAGTTCTAGGCTACCTGTCTTCTGGGTTTATTCTCTTGCAGGTCATCAGACTGCCTACATTTCTGCAAGTCAAAATACTATTCATTCTTCAAAATCAATCTCAGATTTCCCCCCATTAATGAAACCTTCCTGGTTACCCAGTTACTAGCAATGCCTCCCTTATCTGACCATCTCTAAGATTGTTAGAGCTTATACCATCTTTTATAATATACAGATTTTTATATATTTATATTCTTTTGTAATATAAGTTATATTTTATCTGAATCATGGCTGAATTGCCTCCAGTTTTACTCACAACAGAGATGAATTAATTATATAAGTACATTAATGTAAAAGCTATAAATCAATGTAAAATGTTTACAATATAAAAATAAGTACATTAATGTAAAAAACAGCATGCAAATACATCAACAATATATGGGTTTTGATCATGAGAAAATGCTGAGAAGCAAGGGTGGGTAAATTCTGAAGTTTTGAAATGGTGTTCATTTCTATGTAAATTTAAAAAGGAGCTTTACTGAGATACAACTTACAAACCATAGAAGCCACCTACTTAAAGTATACAATTCAGTGGTTTTCAGTATACTCATAGGTCATGCAACCATCACTAAAATATAAATTTAGAACATCTGTGGTTTCCCTAAAAGTAAAATTGTACTTACTATCACTCAATCTTTAACCCCTTTCCCCCTCTCCTTAGCCCTAAGCAACCATCAATTTACTTTATCTTTCTATAAATTTGCCTGTTCTAGGCATTTCATATACATTGAATCCCACTACACATGGTCTTTTGTGAATTATTAGCAGAATATCTTCAAAGCTCATCTACGTCATAAGAACACTTCATTCTTTTTTATTGCTGAGTAATATTCCATTGCATAAATATACCACACTGTATTAAGCTATTCAGTTGATGAATATTTGGACTGTTTCCACTTTAGGTTATTATGAATAATGCTGCTATGAATATTTATATACAAGATTTTGTGTGGGTGTATGAAGCAGAACGGCTGGGTTGTATGGAAACTCTATGTTAAATAACTGGAGGAACTGTGAAACTGTTATCCAAAATGTCTGAAACATCTTCTATTCTCACTAGAAAAGTATTAGTTTTCTAATTTCTCCACATTCTTAGCAACAGATTTTTAGTCTTTTCATTATAGCCATCAGAATGAATGTGAAGTCTTCACAGTTGTAAATTGTACTTCTCAGATGACCAATAATTTGAACATTTTTCATGTGCTTATTTAAGGTCACTTGTATATTTTCTTTGGAGAAATGTCTATTCAAAGAATTTGGATCATTTGTCATTTTATTATTGAATTCTGGAAGTCCTTTATATACCCTGTATACAAATCCTTTGTCAAGTATATGATTTGCTACTATTATAAAACTTTGATCATAGAACTGAATCTTTGAGAGTTATCTTTCTTGGTGTGATGATATCAAAGATAAAATGAAAATGCTTCTGGGGGGCTGGGCATGGTAGTGCAAGCCTGTAGGTGGCAGCCTAGGAAGCCATGACTGGGGCCAGGGATCCTGGTTTGAGTCCTATTGGGGGCACATAGCGAGACCTAGTCCCTAAAAAATAACTGGGTTGGTGGCATGCGCCTGTAATCCCGGTTCCCTGGGAAGCTGAGGCTGGGGATTGCTTGAGTCTGTGATACCCCAGGCAACGTGAGCCTGTGGTTCCATGGGCAAAAATAGTGAGACCTAGTCTCAAAAAAAAGAAAAAAGAAAATGCTTCTGGGAAGGAAAATAAGCAAAATCATTGTGACACATCATTTCAGACATGAAAGTAAATATGTAACTATCTGAATAAGTAAACAGGAGGAGAAAAAGGTGTAGGAATAGGGGAGAGGGAAATTTCTCCAAATGACCAAATGGAATTTATATTATTGTTTTTGTTTTGTTTTTTGAGTTTCTTTATTTCTTTATTTATTTTTCGAAACTAGGTCTCGCTATTTTTTTTCTATACACTTTGAAATTTTTATTTTTATATCCTGGACTTCTATACATTATTTGCAATCATATCAGTTTCTTGGATTTTTAAAAATAATGTATATTTTCATTGAATAAATTTTGTTTCCATTTGCCTTTTGGGTGTTCCTCCCCCCTCCCCCACCCCACTCCCCCGGTCTCTCCATATCTTCTTTCACTGCCATTTATTGTTTAATTTTTAGTCCCTTGGGTTCTTCCTCTTCTTTCCTGGAGCAATGTCCTTTTGTCCAGTGTGGACGTGGTTTCCTGGGACACAGTGGCCTGTGCTTAGGTTTCCCAGTGTCTTTTTGCTGCAGGCCAGCAGTTCACACACGATTGTGTTCTTTCAGTGCCTCCTCCTTCTTTCTGGTCGGCTGCTCTGGCCCATCTTCTGTCATATTTTGTTCCTTCTTTGTTTTGTAGTTCTGGTTGCTGGCATTGGGAGCGTTTCTCCTGGCCTAAGTTTGTGCACCAATTTTTTTGATGGAGATAGGTCCTGGCAGCTGGTTGGTCAGGTTCATCGTGGGGCCACTGCCTGTCTCTGTGGCTTTCCTCACCCCCTAAAGTGGGAGGGTCCTTTGATCAGGCTGAAGGCATCTCTGAATGGGAAATTCCATTCCCATCGTTGTAGATCACAGTGGCTGTATTTCTGAGGTAGTTTGTCTCTATAATCAGTCTTATAGTCCTGTGTCCCATGGAGCTGACGTGTTCATTGTTCCGGAATACTTCTTTGTTTTTCATCTCTGTATTCGTGTGCAGCTGCCGTTGAATCGCTGATTCAGTTGCTTCTGGTGAGGGTTGACTGGATTTGGAGAAGACCAGAGGGACTGACCCCTACCACCCACTACCCCCCACCAGACCGCCCCTCCCCCTCCCCCACCAGGGCACTGAGCCCCCTGCAGCATGACAGAACCGGGTGTGTGGGTCTACCCCTGCCCTCCCCAGCCACCTAGTGGTACAGTGATGGGGGGGTCAGCTGCTCCCCACTGCCCTGGCAGGTGGCAGAGTCCCCCCTACCTTGTACTCCCTGAACCCCAAAAGGGGCGCAGCAGACTGGATGGCTGGGAGCTCAGTGCCAGGCAGCATGGCTGAACCAGGCGTGTGGCAGATTTATATTATTGTTGAGGAAGAATTTTTAGAATGGTTATGCTTAGGAGAATAAAATTAATAAAATTGATATAAATGCATGACTGAAATTTGTAGAATTTGGTGGCAGGAGATTACATTTTCTCACTTATGTACATAAACTGGAAAAAAATCTATATGAGGATATGCTTCAAGGGATTACGATTTACCAAGGCTAATCAACATGAATATATCCATAACTGATATTTGAAGGTTATATAAATATAAAATAGAGACTAACTTTGCCTATGATAAGTTGATGTTTAACTACTTAGAGCAGCATAATTTGGTTTCCAAAATAGTTAAAAATTTTCATATGCATTTTATGGTTTAATGCCATTCAGTGGGAGTCCAGATGAAAATCACTTCTTGTTTAGTTTGAATTTCTCTTCAGTTTTGGCATGAGAATCAATATGAAGAACGTTAGCCTCCAGCCGGAAAAGTCTTAATTGCTTTTGTAAAAACTGAGACACTTCTAACAGAATAAGCCCTCAACTTTCTGGCAAGTGATAATTGGAAACCAGAAATATTTTCAACATTGTGGTAAGGATTATTTCCAAAAATTCTATTTTTAAATACTGGAGATAAGACAAATTGAGGGAAGGGTGCTTAGGAGGTGTGTTTTGTTTTTGTTTGTATGTGGAGTCAGACCAAGTGATTTTTTAACATTTAAATACCAAAAATATTGGAGTGGCTTTTTTTTAAATTTTGAAATGTGGTAAGCTATCATTGAATTTAGAATGACATAATGATCGCAAACATATTTTTGGTCTGGTAGACAGTGAAAATTAGAAAAAAAAAGAAATATAGTACTTTTAGGAGCAGATGGCAGTGCTTTCAAAACTTTTTGAGCTTTTTCTTTGCTTTTTTATTTTAAAATTCATGTAATGTAACAAATTAAAATTACTAAAATCAGATGGGGTAATGACAGTGAGCACTAAAGCACCTAGTTGACTGATTGGATAGATACGTGGAGTGATACTAATGGTAGATCCCATTAGTTACGATTAGATAAAGGAAAACTGCAGATGATTGCAACATTTAAATCACATTACTGACGAATTCTATTTTGGCTATTGTATAATTTATCTCTACTTTCTCTGAAATGTCTTTATAAATGTTGAGGTGCCATTTGATTTTTGTAGCTTTTTATATTGAACTAATTTCATGTTTACTGAAAAATTGAAAAAATAGTATAGTTTTACCATGTCCCTCTTACTCAGTTTATCTGAATGTTAACATCTTAACATAACCATAGAACAATGAACAAGACCAGGGAACTAGCATTGGTACAATACTATTTAACTTAACTGTAGACTTCATTCAAATTTAACCAATTTTTTTCCATTCAAGTTATTTTTATGGTTTAGGATTTAATCCAGGATCCTGCATATCGTTAAGTTTTATGTGGGACAATCTGTGACAGTCTCATCTTCTCTTTCATGACCCTGACACTTTCAAAGAGCATTGATTAGTTATTTTGTAGACTGTTCCTCGATTGTGTTTGTCTGATGGTTTCTCATGATTAGACTGAACATAGCATTTTTGGCAAGAACATCACAGTGATGCTGTGTTCTCAGTATGCCTTATCAAGTGGTTCATGATATCCTATGTCCCATTACTGCTGATGTTGACCTTAATCATTTGGTTAATGTGGTATCTGTTGTATTTCTCCTCTCTAAAGTTGTCATAATTCCCCTAGTAGTTCAAAAGTCAGCAAATATCTTGGGAGGCTATAATTTTTAAGAGTAAAGGAGGGCAAGATTGTGCACATATTTTTGAATGCATGGGCAACCCTAAAGGGTAGGAAGACTGACACCATGATTTGAAAACAGAAATTTGATATAGAACTTCTGCTACAAGAAAATTTCTTTTATCCCTCTTTCCCTTCCCATTAACCTCTACACTTTGCTGCTAATTTATTTATTTGGGAAAAAAAGGAAAACTTACATGATCAAACCCTACTTGGAGAAATGATAATTATCTAATTTATTTTGGTTCTACTGCTATACATTTCAGATATTGCACCAGATAGAAGCTCTTAGAAGTCCTTGGGTTAGAGGTTCTGATTGTTGTATTTCTTACAATGTCCTGAGTATTATTACCTTTTTTTCCCTCCCTCTCTGTCTTTCAACTTCATAGAAAGTAAAAAAAAATCTTTATATAATAATTCTATCTTAAACTATAATAATAATGTTCACTATATTGAGCAAATTTTAAAGTTCTCTTGCAATACAATTAAAAGAATGGCATGATTCCTCCAAGTTCCACTATTAAGATTGACTCCAAGTGTCACTGACACCTTGCTCTTTAACCTCTAAAATAGTTTGCTTATTCCTTGGCTTGTTCATACATTAACTCTTCATTTACTCATGGATTTACTCCCTTAACTGAGTACATACTAAGAAAAGCACTACACGGAATGATTCCAATGACATGGAAAGGAGTAAGAGACCATGATTATCCACAGGAAATTTACTATTACAGTAGAATGAAGCATTCTGATACACTATTATATTATAGTTTGGGGGGATTTTCCATTTCTCCTGTATATGCAAGACCCCCAAAAGGAAAAAGTAGTGGATTTCACCCATCTATCTGTGCTTCAAACTTCCTGGAACAAAAGTGGTGAGAAAGTTTCATTCATGGGAATGAAACTTTGAGGATGAAAATGAAAGAACCACATCGGAGGACAAGATGGAAGATTAAGAGGACTACTCCTTTTGTTTCTTTCCCAAAGTAGTTGGGACCTCAGTAGACATACTTTGAGACCCCTTTAAAACAATCAGAGAGACTCTGGAACAGCTCTTTGCTCAGAGTCTCTGAGTATCAAACCTTAATCAGCTTGGAAAAGGCACTCACAAGTGAAGTACCTAAAAAGAGTCTGGGAATGAAGAGCTCTGGTAGGAAAACCCAAAAGTAGAAGCACTGAACCAGATGGAGAAATTTAAGAATCAACAACCCTTTAGTCGTTTACACCATGAGCTCCTTGAAGGAAGGGAACATGTCATCAGCAGCACTGTATCTGTTACACTTGGCACCAGGCCTGTCTACAAAGGGGGCAGGAAAGGTCTGATGAACGGGCAGCTTCAAATCTTTGTGGACCTCTGGAAACTCTAGCATATGTACAGTGTGGATCTAGTTTTGTTGCTATTATTTGTAGTTGAATCATATGCTTCCTGAAGTACCAAGCTCATTATGGGTACAAGTAGGTTGCTCTGGGACTTTCAGATACATTTTCAATTCATGGAACTTGAACCTATAAAGTAATTCAAACTTCATGTCATATCACTTGATCCCGTTTGCCAAGGACAGATAGTTCTGACCCATTAGGATAGGTTAGAGACATAAACTTTCATGCACATCCAGACCATCTGTATTTTCTCCTTTCTAAAATTCATTATCTTATTATTTCTTTAATCTCTGTATTTAGTAAGTAGGAACATCTTGATGATCCAGACCTACAGTCATCCCTGGTCCATAACAATGGCACAAGAAGACATTCAATAAAGAACTGCTGCATAAGTGAAATTATAAAAGATATAAAACACAGAGCAAGACATGTGTAGTTAAAGGTTTGTGGGTAAATAAAGGGGGGAGGATAAGAAGAATATCAGATTTTAAAATTGCATCTAAAATTTATAAAAAGAACCAATTTAAGTAAAGATTCCAAACTTAGAATGCTTTTTGTAAGAAAAAAACAAATGTTTACATTATGTCTTACTAAAAAAAAAAAAGAAAAAAGGATATTAGAGGAGTACATTTAAACTGAACACAGAAGATCAAGGTGACTGTTCATGGGTGACATGGTGGTCAGAGAACCTCGGGGAATGCAACGATGCAAATATATATATATATATAAAGAATAAAAATATTAAAATAAAAAATAATAGACTAAGCCTAGAAGGATGAGGAGGACTTAGAACTCTGAAGATTGGAGTGTGGAAGAGGATGGGTACTGGTAACGCAAAGAGAATCTTCTAGGTAAAGTAGCAGCAGCAAAATGGGGGTGAGGGGACTAGTTACTTGGGCAGGAAAGTAAGGTATATAAAAGTAAGGGAATACTTGGATCAGAGAGGAAGAATAAACAATAGGTAGGAGTGAGGGGTTGAGAATTTAAATAATGAAAATATGCATGACTGCCATGGTTCAAGGATAGAGTCATCATCTCTTATTATTTTCTATTGTTGTTAGATATTTAGTGTTTGTGGTTCCATTCAATAGTTTCTTTTAGAGAGGACTGAAGTTGAGGCATGGTCCACTTTATTATAATTTAAAACCAATTTTAATACTGATCAGACCTTAAGTATGATGGCAAATCTCGCCAGAGAGGTACAGTTAATGGTAAATGCAAAGCCGCTGTACTTGCTTGAAATAACTATTTCTGATTGGCCTCCTTAGATCTCTCTGTGGCAAAACGCTATACTAAAATCTCAAAGGTTAAGAAAACTGAGATGCTTTCTAGCCCATCTCTGCTTAGGATCTCAGTTATGACCACATCAGAGTCATCTTCCCCCTAGACTTGCCAGAGAAAGGCTCCTGTTTGACAAACCTTAACAAATAAGTGGTTTTTATATGTAACTTAAATACATTCTGTAAGTTTAAGGTATATAACGCGCTGGTTCGATAGATTTATATACTGCAATATTACTACCACAGTTGTGTTGGTGAGTACCAAGTGCTAGGAGCTGGGAGAACTGGGTAGATATTGGTCAAAGGTTATAAAGTTGCAGTTAGAGGATGGATAAGCTCTGATATCTTATTGAAAGACATTGTGATTAAACTTACATTCATTTTTTCCCCCTTTACTCCTACAGGAAGATGGAGGGTCATTATTTCACAACTGTCAATAGTGTTTCCTGTGTATATGTTGACCCTATATCCAATTATCCAACATCCCATCAGATAACATTTAGTTTTAAATATTTCTTAATTCAAGAGACTCGCAGGGAGAATTGATATGACTTTCTGTTTTCATCTCTGCTGGCTTCTTGTAAAACATGTGTAGAAAATTATAAACTTTGTATAGACTCCCATCACTGCATCTGGAATTTAGTACCTGCCCACTGCTCCACCCTAAAAGGTGAATAGACATACAAGGAAACAGAATGAACCACTCAGCACCACTCCATGAGCAGTTTAAAACGACAGCTTTGCAGAACATATGTGAGCACAGAATGAAGACCCCTGGTAAATTCATGCAATATGGTTTGTATAGTAATAAAATTCATCATGGTCTCTTGGAATGCAACAATTATTCATGCTCTCCTCATTCTACTCATTTCAAGGGGAGGAGAACAAATGGAAGTAGTTCTACGTAGCAGCATGTTGGATGAAGGCAATTGGGAAGTCATTTTTCTCAGGTGTGCAGTTCAGTGAGAGAGCAGTCTGAACATGAAGATCGGCTGCAGTATTGCTTTTTCCTATCAAAGCACTGGATGTAAGTGAAAAGTATTTGAAATAGAAGAACATATTGTACTGTACTTCTTATGGAAGAAAACATATCCCTATAACACTTTGTACAAGCTAACATTAGACATGGTAATTAAATTCAGTGGTTGTTCCAAGATTAATAGATGCTTTACTTCAAGTACTTTGCTAGGAGAACAGAATCAGATGGAAGCAAAATGAGAAAAAAATGAATCTCATCCTTTTCATTTCATTGAACTGCAGGAAAGCACTTTGCTGCTAAACTCTTTGCAAAGATGCAATAGATAGTCTCATGAGGTGGTCCCTTTTCCTTCTGATGTGTGCAGTTCCTAAGCACAGTGACTGTGAAGCAATACTGTTTGGCCAACAGCTAGGTTCCATGTAGGCCTTTGACAAAACATATCACTGTGAATATTAATTTTTCGAATAATTTAAATCTAATGCAAAACTTGCAGTTCACACATCAATAAAGGTGATGTTTAATAGGTTACTTTGACTGAGGACTGAGTATTTTTTTTCAGAGAAAATGCTATGTTTAGATCAGATCAACTTACTTATGCTTACTTATGAAAAGGCACCAAAATAAAGCAGCATATTTTATTGGCTTGAATAAGTTTGTTCTTCCTATATTTTTTCATTTAGTGAAGATATACTCTAATCACTAGTAGAAGGGCAAAATAACATCATATATATCCTGATGGAATTTACTGAGAAAGACATAATATTACTTTTGTGGTTGTCCTGTCAAAGCCTCACAGTCAGAATGTAATCATCAGGAAACATCAGAAAAAATCCAAATGGAGGGGCAATAATTCATAAAAATATCAATGGTAGAAAAGACAGGCCTCAAAACTATTCCAGATTAAAGGAAAACTGAAGTAATATAGCAACTAAATGTAATATGCAATCTTGAAGAGACTCCTAGACTTTCAAAGAATTGCTATAAAGGGCGTTATTCAATTGGAAATATTGAAACATGGATAATAGCTTAAATAATAGTCTTATATCAATGCTAAGTTTTCTGATGTTGATAATGTGATTATAAAAGAAAAGATTTTAGTTCTTACGAAATACACATTTATATATTTAGGAGTAAAGAGACATAATTACTGCAATTTACTCTTAGATGATTTAGAAAAAATAATTACTCTGTCTATTGGTCTACCCAGAGATTGACAGAATAATAAAGTAAATGGAGAAGAACACTAAAAGCTAGTGAATCTAGGTAAAGGGCATATGGAAATTTTTCATACTATTTATGCAACTCTTATGTAAGGTTGAAATGATTTCCAATAAAAAGTTAGAAAAATATTTTAAAAAGATAATCTTTATACTTGGCATTAAACGTCAACTGTCTAAAAAGTCTTGTCTTGCCTGGTTTTCATCTTGTATGAGCTGAAATTATTAACAATGACACACAAAAAAATCCAAGAGTGTCAAATAACTGCCAAAAAAATATTACCTGGTGAAAAGAAACAAAATTCACCTAAAATCTGTTGGATTTGAAATATGTTTCACTGGTATCAACCTTATATCTATGAACTGAATGTGAAATTGAGATCAAGCTATTATATTAGTTCAGTAGATATTGCAAATATTCTTTTCCATTTTTGTATGAGAATTTTCTATTTGATTTTGGAGGAACATTTTTTAAACATGGGAATATTTCACCTAAGGGTCATGTTTTTAAAGGACTTTTAGTTTGAATTTTTAATGGCTTTATTTGAGACAAGTGTTATTCTTAAGAGAATTCATCCTCTCAATGTTGGGGGAGCATTATTGACATTTAGTGGGAGGAGGTCAGAATTGATAGTGTGTGGAACAAACATCCTCCATGAAAAATTATCTTACATTCTGCACTACTTTCAAATGTCCCATTAGACATTTCTGATGGTAAAAACCTGGCAATAATTATCAAGTATAGAACATAACTCTATTAATAACTAAAACATATTAGTATAACTTTACTAACAATTGCATTTTCCAGGAGTGTAAATGATAATACCATATGTATTGAAGAAGTATTTATTTTGCTTATAATTTTACCAGGAACTGTTATTAATCTAGAAAATCATGCCGTTGATTGGCTACTCATATTTGAGTGGTCAACACAGCACACCTGAATCAGTCTGCATTATGTATCTGTCCCTATTATAGTGATCTTAGGAATGTATGTGACTATAGATAATGAGTCTTTATTTCAAAATGTCAAATGTTTTTAAAGTTTCAGCTGCTTCAACAGCTTATCATCTTATTTTTCTGTTTGAAAATTCCCTGATTTGGATCCTTGGATTGTTATTATTATTATCTTTATCTTTTTAGGGCAGTTTTTTCCACAGGAAAATTGAGCAAAAAACAGTATTTACATATACCTCTTTCTCCTCACAAGCCCCCTCACTATCAACATGCACACTATAATGTTAATCTGTTATAAACAATGAGCCTACATTGACACATCATTATCATCCTGTATCCTGGGTTAACATGAGGATTCATGGTGCTCTACTATGGGTTTTGATAAAATATATGACTTCTCTCTAACAGATCAGTATGGTAAAGAATAGTTTTACTACCTCAAAAAATTTGTGTTCTGTCTATTCATACCACTCTCTCCCAAACTCTGGTTATCTCTGATCTTTTTACTGTCTCCATGGTTTTACCCTTCCAGAAAGCATATGGTTGCAGTCAGAACCCTGATTAACATTACATGTAGTCTTTTCATAGAACTTCTTTCACTCAGTAATATTCATTTAGTATTTCCTATTTCTTTTAAGTTCAAATTTATTATAAGTAAGAGTATGCACCCTACACTTTCTGGAGTGGTTGTGCTCAAACATTTAGTTTTGATACATATTTTATATTATAAATTACTTTCCTTTTATTTCTTCTTTAGATCACTGAATATTATGTAGATTTAAAAAAAATGCCTGTGTGGATAGATTACATTACCCTTGAATTTCATTTCAGTATAGTATAGGGGAAGATATAAAAGATCTTTCTGAAATAAATTTACAATTTATTTTGTATTTAAAAATTTACCCCATCTTTATTGAGGTACAACTGATAAATAAAAGTTGTATCAGTTTGTGTTATGCAATTTTAAGTGTGCAATGTGAGGTGGAATATAATAACATCAAACTTATAGAGCCAGAGATTAGAGTGGTGGTGAACAGGAGTTAGGGTGTGGAGGAACTGGCGAGAAACTGGTCAAAGGATATAAATTTCCAGTTATAATATGAGTATGTTCCAGGGGTCTTATGTACAGCATAGTAATTACAGATTATAATACTGTATTATATATTTGAAATTTGCTAGAAAAGTAGGTTCTCAGCTCTCTAACCACAACAAAGTAACCATGTGAGATGGTGAATGTGTTACTTAATTGTGAGAATCATTTATGACATTGATTTACATTAAATCATCACATTATCGTTTGAAAAATGGCTGGAAGTTTCTCAAACTATTTTTTACTTTTTAACTGCAATTCATCATTTTCACTTTTGGACATAGACCCCAAGAAAACAGGGTTTCAAGGAAACAGGGTTTCCTGAAAACAGGGTTTCAAGGAACTATCTGTAGAAGTGTTCATTGCAGCATTATTCACAATTAACAAAGGGTGAAAGCTACCCAAATGTAATCAACAGATGAATGAATCAACCTGATATATACATAGGGCGGAATATTCAAGCTTAAGAAGGAAGGGAATTCTGACACATGCTAAAATATGGATGAAACTTGAGGACATTAAACTAAGTGAAATAAATCAATCACAGAAAGATAAAAACTGTATGATTCTACTTACATAGGTAACTAGAGTACTCAAATCACAAAGATGTGGCTGTTAGGAGGGAGAGTAGGACGTTATTATTTGATGGGTATAGTGTTTCAGTTTTGCAATATGAAAAGCGCTGGAAATCAGTTGCATTCTTAAAATGGACACAATGGTATATTTTATGCCATCTATATCTTACCACAATTTAATAAAACATGGTGGGAGGACACAGAATAAGAGTTGAGGTCCACAGTTCTGCAGACTTGAGGAAGGGACATGGGTCTATAGTCTACCCCACTTCTTTTCTCCCAACATGTTGCACATCCTGTAGCGTGGAGTCCAGGAACTGTGAGTTCCTGTAAAATGGCAAGTTATTTCTTATATGACTATCCAATGCCTAGCTGGTTGAGCCCACTGTGGAGTATTTCACAAAGCATTCTATTGTTAAAAGGTTCCGTGTGGGCAGAGGATGATGCCAACATCTCTACTGATGCAGCAACCATCTTGGTGTAGCGCCCCTGAGAGACTCAGTAAAGCTCCTCGCTGACTCTCCATTGGGATCGCTCCTAATTTTCACATCACCACTTTTTTTTTCCCTGAGTACCTTTGCTTCACGTGAGCAGGATCCTAGTAATTCTTCAGCCTATGTCTGGGACCTGCTGGCATAGTTGCTACTCAAGTTTACATGCTGTTCAGAAAGTGAAAATTGGGAGCTTGGATGGTGGGGCACTTTTGTGTGAGTATGTAAAAGACATCTTTCTAGGACCTTTAGAAGCAGAGCAACATGTTAAAGACACAGAGACAATGTTATAAAGACATCCACTCCCACTTGTAAACCTACTATATATTGATTAGTTTTCTCACTACTGATGGAAAAACCAATAGAGTGACCCCCCCACCCCATCCCATGCTCTCTTCAGAAGGTGAGGTAAAGTATTAATCCCCCTTTAGGAAAACAGGACGAAATAGGGAATACAGAAGCACTGACACAATAATCATGTTCGAGGTCTTTAGTCATCACCTCCATTTGCAGATGGACCTTAGGCATGCCTGAAAGAGATCTGCTTTCCTCCCTTTTGTAACTCTTAGCTTTTTTCTTTATGGAAAATGGTAGGAGGCATGAAATCTTTGAGCCAGGAACTAAGATTTCTTGAAATCCAGCCTGGGAAAATTTATCTTCGTTCTAAATAAGGCTTGATCTCAGCTATGATTACTACTTTAGTCTATAATCTGTGCTCTATCCTACAATCTCTAGAGGAGAATGTTTCAAACAGTTCCTCATGCCACTCGGTCACACAGCTTCGCCAAAAGTGCTTTCGCTGTAGCTAACAATCTGCAGCTTCCTAGTTACAAGAGTTCCCCTTGCTAGGAGCTGCCTGAATTTCACTTCATCTATCACCAACACTTGCACACATGTGTGCGTGCACACACACCACCGTGGCTTCTTCAGCTTCCTGCTCAAGTTCTTTGCTTTTTTAAAAAATAATTTATTTTTATATAAATTTCACATCTTTGTAATCCCTGGGGTTCACCCACTATCTTCCCTCCCTGACCGTTCCCACCCTCTCCTGCCCCCCCCACTCCTGAGATATGTACTTCAGTTGGGTTGTTAGCTTGTTTTGACTTTTCCTCCTGGCTTTTTATTTTTCCTATAGCCCATATATTAGTGAAACCATGGGTTTCTGTCTTTCTCTTACTAACTTGTTTCTCTAATATGATTTCTTCTAAGTACATCTGTGTTATCATAAAATCGCCAAATTTATCATTTTTAATTGATGAGTAATAGTCCATCATATATCTATACTACATCTAACCACTAGTCTAATTTTGCTTTAGATTTTGAATTCCTGCATTGATTCATTTATTCATTCACAAAATTACTAAGCAACTTTTGTGTGCTAAGACATCCCAACAACCCTCACTCCACTGTGACAATGCCTGTGACCTCAGAAGAGAAACTCCCAACCTGGGACCTCATAAACCTCTTCAATAGGATTAATACTCTTCCTGGAATACCCTTCTCCATTCCCTAACCCAAATACAAATATTTTGCTAGTCAAATATTCATGGTAACTCACTAAGGACTTGTGAGTTTCTTCATCTGAAGGGCTGCTTTTGCTCATCAAGATCCTTATTCACCTCCTGGCAATCTTCTGAGTGGATAGATAACTCCAACTCATGAGGAACCACTCCTTCTATATAAGGTAGCTGTCACTGACCTGCCCAACTACCCAAAAGCTCAGTCGTAAACACCAGTGATCACTCTAGCACATATATCTGTATGTTGAATGAACTTGCTCTAGGCTAACCAAAGAGGGGTACCTTAGCTGCAGTAGTTCTTGTTCACATTGCCTTTCACCTTGCCACATGGGCAGCAGACTAAATTGGCCATTACCCTTCTCTTTGGGGATACATAAATATAAGGAATGAACCCAATCTCACTGTGCAACTTTTTCAAGACCCTGTCACATTTCTAATCCCACTAGCCAAAACATGTCACATGGGAAAACCCATGTTTGAGGAATTGTGTTCCACATATGCTGGAAAAGGCTCCAAGTCATATTGCAGAGTATAGATAGAGGAGGAAGTGAGTTGGGGACAATGAGGCAAACTTTTTCCATTCTCATCCCCTTGAACATCTCTACTGAAAGGTTTCCTTTAGACTGTCTAAACCAAACTTATGTGTGCCATGCCTTTTGGGCATTATGAAAGGTGTCTCTGGGTGGCTCTTTTTTCTTGATTTGCATTTAGGCTGCTCCATTTAGTTTGTTCAACTCACACTCACGTTCATATCCTTGTTCTAATGGCAAAATATAGTACAAACATTTTGTTAATACACATAAAATTGTTCTGAGTCTGGAAATGATGGAGATGCAACTGGTGGAGAAATATGATTATTAAAGAATATTCTAGATCTGCATTTCAAATATTACATCTGGACTATTTGATCAATAGATCGATGTTTTCCCAAGTCAGAAGTTAATGTTTTCTGCTTTGAGTCAGCCTGGAGAATGTGACATGAGAAGGAATGTACAAATTTGAATGGTAAGGTTGAAATAGACATGACTTCCCATGAATTCTTTTTGGTCATGAGAGAAAGGACAATTCTGAGATTGTGTGAGTTCTCGACATAAACTTGGGGTCTTATTGCAGGCTGACTCAAAGAAGTTCATAGAGTATCTCTGTATTAATGTTCTTGGTATGTTGGCATGATAATAACTTTTTTGGGCCATACAGGTGGTGGTAGAACTGAGAGTGACTTTATTCACAGAATTCTAGACCTCATAAGCCACAATATTAATAATGTGTATTTGGATCAGTTTCTTAACCTCTTTGAATTTTACTTTTCTCATTTGCAGATATAAGTGGGTACCAGATATTATTTTTTATTGATGATATATATATATCTTTTTTTCTTACACCTCACTATATCCTGAAGTTCTTCCACCACCATGTCACCCATGAACCATCATCTTGGTCACTTGTGCTCATCCCTGTCCTGATTTCTCCCTCCCTCTCTACCTTCCTCTCCCTTGGGTATGCTTCAGTTCTATTATCAGTGAGTTAATTATAACTTTTTCTTTTCCTTTTGTTTGTTTTCCCCACAACTCACATTTAAGTGAGATCACCCGGGTACCAGATATTCTTAAGACTATCTAGCTCTAAGATTCTGTGATGGTAAGAAGCAAAATTATTTAATAATTGTAAAACTTTTCAGTTGGTCCTAAGCATAGCATAGTTGCTAAAAGGAAACGGATTTTCCAATGACCTGGATAAAAGCCAGAATTTTATCCCTATTTATGAATGAGGTATGGCAAAAAGATAAACCACACCATAGATAATGTCCTCAGCCTTGCTTGCACCTTGAACCAGATAAAAATATATATAATTTACTTGATACAAATATCTTACCAACTAGAAAAGCAGCCTAAAATATATGTCTTACTGACAGTGGCTTAACATCATGTTTACATGTAGAAAATCCTTTTTCTCATTTAACAAATGCATGTTGTAAATGATATAATGAAGGCCTTGCTAATGAATTGTGACTGGGGTGTCTTTCACTACCTGAAGAACTGGTTTTAAGCAATCAATGAGGGTGTATTTCTCAACTCTCCAGTGTAGTTATTTTAGTTACAAACAGAAAGGAATTGCAAAGATATTGTAATTGATTTACTGGCAAGTTTACAGCCTCTATCAGTGATTTATTGGCTTTATATGGCTCTCTGTGAGTTTCAGCAGTTAGAGTTATCCACTTATTATTTCCCAGTGCATTAGGTTGGTGGTATGATAGTCTGTCTTTGGATGTAGGCTATGTCTTCCATCTACTTCTCACTATCATTAGTGAGTTAGATGTTTTTTAGACTATAATTATTGCCACTTGAGCTCTTGGAATTCACATATTCTTTTAATAGTTCGATGGAACTGTATTTCCAGAAGTCAACTATTTTGGACACCTGAGTGAAAACAGTCATTATGGAGAAGAGAAAATTTCCCACATTGCTCTATAAATAAATACTATCAGAGCACTTTATAAATTGTAAAATACTATGCAGAAGCAGTTTATAATGTTCTTGTTATTTTTCAACTACTTTTTGTTCAGGAAGGTAAAATTAACAAAATCTTCATTTGTCCACATGTGCATATTAATTTCTAGAGCTTTTACCACCAGTCTGATGTTCCCTAAGTGCTATCTTTAACACTGAAGTTGTGATAGCCTCTTATAGTGTCTCTATAAATAAATTTAAAAACTTCACAATGCAAACAGACACCATTTCCTGATGGTTCTTTTTCCTGTCCTTTAGTTAAATCTCACATTAATCAAACATATTGAACTTTAATCTGTTTCTTCTTGTCTCTTAAATTTTAAATGATGAAAAGAGATTTGTGGGAATAGTTTTTAAATTTAGTCTTACAGGTGCCCAGTATCAATATAACTCCACATTGAAGGCATAGAAAATTGTTTCCTGTTTTGTTATGAGCTCTTCTAACTTTATTTCATCAAATTCTTCCATTGTTGTCCATCTAAAATGCTGCCCCCAAACACTTCTGGCTTACGTTTCTTTCAATATATAAGAGGATACTGTATCAGGAAATATGCTATGGAAACCAACTTCTTTTATTACTCTATTGAGTGAATTTATATGAAGGGAAGTCTATTCCTGACATAGAAGCAAAATTGGACTTATTCCCATCAGCTTAGACTAGGGTTTCTCAACCTCAGCCATACAGATGTTTAGGACAGATAATACTGTGCACTGGAGGATGACCTGTACCTTATACGATGTTTAGTGGACCTCACCAGTATCAGCTCCTCCAAATTAGAGCAACCAAAAATGTCTCCAAAAGTTCCTGTAAGCAAAACTCCCCCTCCCCCTCCCCCTCCCCCCCACTGAGAACCGCTGACTTAGATGTAGATCAGTCAAGCTATTTTTCAGGTCAGTTTTTATAGTTTTATAGGTAGAACTGATACTGGGTGCAAGTAGGACAAAAGCCTCCAACCAACAAGCCTAAGAAAAAGAGCATTTTTAAAATTCAGGTTCTTCCCACCTGCAAGTGGCAGTTGCAAGTCACAGTGCAATTTAAACAACAGGGTTTTAGTAACAAGGGGATGAATAAGGGTACCGAAAGTCCTAAATGCTACAAGTGGCCAGTTATCTTACCCAATACCACTCAGTCCAAAACGAGTTCCAAAAACTCATGTCCAAGATGGTGTCCTTTCATCCCTCCAAACCTGAGGCAGGCACTTTGCAATTCCAGTCTTTCTTGTTCATCATTTTTTGCTTCTTCTTTGTCCAGTGTTCTGAGCTGCACAGATTCTCGAAGGTTCTTCAAACGTTTCTGCAAAATCAGCTTTCCATACCTCTGACTTTCTTCAGGTATTTGGAGAAATACTTCCTTTCAAAATAAATTTCTGCACCACCTTGCCCTGGTGCCACACACTTCGTGTGTTTTTTCAATTTAAAAAAAAATTATTTTGTAATTTTTATACAATACTGGTCATGTCTGTTTGGTTGTTGTTCCCCTCAGGTATGGCCCTCCCTTCCAAATTGTACCCCTTTCCCTGCACCCTACTCTCCCTTTTCCCCCTTCCCTCCTCCAGTCACTCCAACTCCTTGCCCTACAAGTCATTGGTTCATGTTTGGCCTACTGGTCTTCTCTTTTTTCTGGAGTAAGGTCCTTTTTTCCTGGGTGTGGACTTGTGCTCTCGGACAGCAGAACGACATCTTTATTTCTTTTTAATTTTTTTAAAATTTTGTATGTATTGTAGAATATTGATCATGTTTGTATGGTTGTATTGTACCCCTTATTCCCCACCCCACCCCCCATCCCCCTTCCCCCTTCCCCCCTCTGGTCACTCCAACTCCTCTTGCTGCAAGCTTGGAACTTGCCATGTACTTTCTTTTCCAGACCCACCTTGGAGGCCTCAGGCCACACTTGCCAGGCCTGCCCTCAGCAGCCCCCATGGCCCCCGCCTGCCACTGTACATCAGATTCCATACCGAACTACGACTTCTCTGCAGGCCACTCTCCCACCATGGCTCCCCCCCACCCCCAGCTCACTCTTCTGGGAGGCTTCAGCCCAGCGGGCTGCTTAGCTCCTTTAGCAGCCACCCTCTCTGGGTCACTTCTGGTCTCTCCTTTTTGGGCGCCCGTTTCTTCTCACGGGTCTTTCTCTCAGACCTCGCCCATGAGGATAGTATGGCACACAATACAATTTTCAACTAAATCACTCCTAGAGGGCCTGGCTGCCAGTCCCACCCGGTCACCCATTAACAGACGCTTTCATCTGCTTCATGTAATGAGTTATCTACCTTTGTTACTATGACTACAGGAACTGCTCTATGCCTGAAACAAGTATTCCTCTGCAGTAGGGACCACTTACTTACACAGGTTTACTGTGTGCTGGTTGTGCTTTTCAGGGCTACTCACATATTATTTCATTTAGCTCTTCTGTTTCTGCCTTAGTTCTACTGTTGAGGCAGCAAATACAAATTCCTGTGAACTGTTTATCCAAATTCTAGAAGAGTAAATATTCTAGGCCTTTGAAACCCCTATATTCTTTTTATGTTCTTTGTTATGTTCATTGTGTGATCTTGAGCAACTTAGTGAATTTCATTATGCTTTAATTTTGTCAACTAATCGTTATTGTCATCATACATAAACTATAGTTTGAAAAAACAATATTCTTTGGCATAGAATTCTACTTGAAACCTCCTTCAAAATAAACATCAGATTGTTTGAATTTTTCTGTTGTTATTGAGCTGCATGAGTAGTTTATGCATTATGTGATCTGTGATCTTCTCCCATTTAGTAGGTTGTTTTTTTTTTCATTTTGACAGTGGTTTTTTTCCTGTACAGAAGAGTCTTAATTTGGTTTAGACCTAGTATTTTTTCTTTTTAGTGAGACACCAGAAACAAGTTCATAAAGACAACACTCAGGAAGGGGAGGAGCAGGAGGGATAGGAAAAGGGATTAAATTTATTGTGGTAGATGGAAACTAGAAATTCAGTGGTGATCATAATGTAGACCGATGTTGAAGTATAAAACTGCACACCTAAACCTTATACAATGATGTAAACCAACATTATCGCAATTTAAAAGATACCTTTCGCTTTCCATGGTAGTTTACTGACATGCTATCTTGTAGTACTAGAGTTCCTCATGTCTTCCTTTTCTTTAAGGCTAGAGACATACTGGACACACTGACACACAATAAATCTTTGTCAGCTGACTGGAGAAACAAACATGAGTAACACACAAATTGATTATCTATAGAAATTACACGTTTTTCCCAAAGGATATCAGCAATCATTTATATTCTAGCAGTTGGTGATCCACCATGAATAGTTGTATGCTTTTACTTATCCTAGCAGCTTATTTCTCTTTAAATCTGAGAGTGACTATCAGTATTTTCTCAACTGTCTGGGCTATCAGTTATAGCAATTCCTTATTCAAATCTTATGGACATTAACAGTAAAATAAGAGAACATCTGTAGACAAAGAGGAAAGATTGAAAACTCTGCTATCACCTAAATTATGTAGAGCTGGTCATAGAAAACTGTGCTCCACACTGAATTCTCTCTTCACTTCTTCAGGCCTTTCATCTCAGAACAATGATTAACCACCTTATGAAGGCCCCTCATGAATGATGTGAGGTAAATGAGCTCTCACCATACCATCAAAGTGGTGAACGAATAGTCACAGGAAGGCAAAGAATGACCAGCAGTAGTGTTACCACTTAATCACTGATAAATGGTATTAAACATTATCTTTTCTCTGAAAGATGAGAGGTGAAATTTCTATAAGGCACCTGTAGGAAGGGTAAACAAAAAGGGCTGACTTAGGTAAGATATGTTTAGATGCTGTGTCCTCCACTTTGGACAGCATGTTCCTGACACAGCACCTGGCAAAGGAAAATACTTTGACTATGTTTCTTTGAAGGAAATTTAGAAGTATTAGATTGCCTTCTCAAAGGCAGTTCTGTAGTCTATCTATTCAGAGGGTCTAATACGTAGATGCTTTCAGTTTGGACTACACATGAATCTGAGAAGTATGGCTCCATATTGATTATTAACTGTTATTTTAGGTCTAAAATGCAACTAGTTTTCAGAACGGTTACATCTGTATGTCAAGATTTGGGCAACAGTCATTAAGAAGAACTATGAGCCCTTTGTCCTCAAATCAAATAATTTTTCCCTTAACCCTGCCAAGAGTAAGCCATGCAAAAGTAATTGAAATAATGTTCATTCTTGCACAGACAAATGGAGATTTTAACATTAAGAAAATGAAAATTATTGTCTTTCTTCTGTCATAGCAAAGAGATAGAAAAGGTCTCATTTCCAGGAGCTCACCTTTGAGCTCTTACTTATGAACAGGAAACAGAGTCTAAGCACCCACTGGATGAAAAACAGTCAAGCTTTATGGTAAGGAGATGCTTGCAGATGTGTACTGATGTTAAAGCAGTTGTTATTAGAAACCTTTTTCAATCACCTTGTACATTAATGTTTGAAATTCTTGCAAGAAACACCATATGCTAGTTAAAGCATCTTCTCAGGGCCAAGATGATCTACAGGACAATCAGGAGCTGAAGAGCACACTTGTGAAATTTTCTTACTCTTAAAATGAGACAAGTTTTAAAATTATCCTTTAAAAATAAAACAGACTGCTGAACACATGGAATAAGAAATGGTGTTCATTCACTTCAGAATCATTTCCCCCAAGTGCATATCATATACATGTAACTAATGTGTTATCATGTCATTGATATATAACATCTACTTTGACTGAACTCTCAGTAAGAAATTCATGACTCTAAAACAGGAATGCTTTAAGGTAAATGTCCAAAGCAGTGTTTCCCAATGCAATAGGATTCTCAACTTTAAGTTAGTAATGATGATGTGATGTCCTAGAAGAAAACTGTACCTATGTCAATTAAAGCAATGGAAGGAAAGTTGTTTCAAGAAGATGAACACCCTGACCAAGTGATTTGGGATCCCATATAGAAGCAAGGGTATGTGGCATTTATTGAGGGCATGCAGTGTGATACTAGGTCTTCAGTCTCTAAATCAGAAGATAACATTGCTACACATTCTCAAGTGGATTTACCCTTTCTTTATTAGTAGTTATTAGATAAATGATAAAGTTTGTAGTCCGTGCCTTCAGAGTCACAAAGACCCACAAAGTACTCACATAACTCAACAAAAGCAAAACAAAAGCCCAGTCAAAAAATGGGCGGAAGAGCTTAAAAGGACACTTGTCCAAAGATAATCACATGCTTTTTTAAAACATATTTTCTTTTGTTTATACAATGTATTACACTGATTTATTTAGGTATTTTAAATTATCCTTGCATTCCAAAGATAAATTCACTTGATCAGTTTGTAGCAGAATGGACAATGAGGTGGAACTCATTTTTTTTTTTTTTTAGTGAGAAAACCATTACATTGGATGTTCTGATACTTTCAGGTATAGACCTCAAATCACCTAGTCGCAGATCTTCTGTATTTTAGAAAGAATACCATAGACTTGGTTTAGCTACACCCATGTAAAGTAAGTAATAAAGTAAATAATGCTAATTAGCAATTTAGAAACCATTACTCCAGACTTCAATATTAAATTCTCATTTTAGTAATATGCAAGATGGTCTCGTTGTTGTGGAGAAATTACTCATTAAGGAAATTTTAAAAACTTTCTGGAGGCTAATGATGCTTTCTCACTGAGACTCTAGAAAAAATATAACAAGGGATGGGGAAGTAGGGAGGGTGAAATCAGGGGAGGGATGAGCACAAGGGATCAGAACCATGGTTCATGGGTGACATGGTGATGGGAGAACCTTGGGGTAGACAATGAGGCAAAAATATATGTAATTAAAGAAAAATGTTATTCATTCAACCAAAAATACAGGGCAAACTGAGAAACTGAGCTTCCAGATTGGGATCTAGACAAAGTAGGCAGAAGACAAGCTCTTGAAAAGGGACTTTAGGAATCTTCAGTAGTTTGGAACCAGCTTTATGTGCGTGATGATTTGGGGATTGGAGGAAGTGCTCAGGGCACCGAGGGCTGTGCCCAAGTTTTGGGTTGGGAGCCAGGAACAATTTGGGGAAACGCCATCAAAACATTTAGATATGACTGGAGAACAATTTATAACCGTGTTCCCAAGGGACAGCTGAGAAAAACAACCAGAGCTGTTTTGAGAGGACTTCTCAGAACCAATTAGGAGAGCAAAAGATTCCAGGTAGAAGATTACTTGCAGTTTAGAAAAGGATAACCTCAGAAGGTTAGAAACCTTAGAACTCTAAACTTTCCTTGCAAAATTCTCTCTAAATGATGATTGATGCTCATCTTTAATTATCTATATACTCAGAATATCTTTGTAAATTGCTAAGGAAAAGTCACTGTTCATACTTCCTTACCTCTTAATTGTAATAGTGTATATATTATTGACTATAATATATATTCTATTCAAGGTTTACTGAAGGTTAGAGCTACCCATATTGGGAGGATGTAGATGCACATTTATGCATTATTTTTATGATCTCCATTAGCTCTTAATCACTAGAAATTTATATGGAAGAGCAAATGTATATGCATATTTCTGCATAAATTTTATTAAGAAAACACTATATATAACACTGAGTATGACTCAGAAATACAGAATCTTTTATATGAGGGATATAGGAAAAACAAATGAACGAACAAACAAGAAAAATATAAAACTGCCAAAACCAGAGAACTGAAACAGAGAAAGGGGGAGGAGGAAGAAAACAGGGGAGGGGGAGGGCACAAAAGACTGAGATTATTCACGGGTGATAAGGTGATAGGAGAACCTCGTGGTAGAAAATGATGTAATATATATAAAAACACATGTGTCTATATATACATACAGATATATATGTACAATCAATAAAGACAGATAAAGCTAAAAAAATACAGAACCCTACCTCTTCATGCATATGTTACCACATTACACTAAAAAAAGCAAATTCTTAATCTTTCCCAACTTGTTAGAGCAACAAGAGCACAGGTAACGGTGATGGTGGGGGGGGGGGAAACAATTCAAATCTGATTGAGTGACCTTCTGCAAACAATTTGATTTGGTACTGACTTCATCTTCTGGGTGTGTCTTTCTCAAACTAATACCTAAAATCTCAATGTGAGTCCTAAAGGCAGGCAAATCAAAGTTGCCTTTTCAAAGTATTGTCCCAATGTTTATGGCAAAAGTACCATGCTTGAGAAAAGAATTTGGAATAAAGTAGGTGTCAGAAAAACTTATTGTGTGAACCTAGACATCTCTCTCGAAACAATCATTTGGTATTAAAATACAAACATTCTAAATAGATTTCCTTATAATGTCTTTATAGAAGTTAGAAAAAATTTCATCTGTGTGTGAAAAATGAATGTGAGCCTTAATTGAAAAAAACTGTGTAAGTTTGTTCATACTAAAATATGCCATCCTCCAAACAGTAGCCATATGAAAGCAAAATGTCCATTTGTATCAGCAGAGGGCTTGGTTTAGCAGCAATATGGCTAGATAATTTCTGTAAAGCCAGCAGTGTCTGTTTTGAAATTTTCAGCATCTTATTTTGGGGTGGATCAATGCATGGCAATCTGCAGTAAGGATGACATGACATCATTAATAATGGAGGCATTTAAAATAGGATTCAGACAAGGCTGACTATTTACAGTGCTGCCGAGCTGGTGTGAGTCTGCACAGACCTATTTCTGGGCCTTTGTTTGTAATTCATGATAATTTACAGAGTAAATGGCTCAGGATTTGCAAAAGGGAACAACAGCTTCAAAGGGGCTAAATGTAAGTTTTCCTTTTTGACACAGGAAAATTAGTGAATAATTGATGAATAACTAGTGACTGGGTTGTCTGCATTTGAAATTAATTCACTTAAAATGTGTGAAATTGGAAAAAAAGAAAACTTATTTAGCCTCTGGGGATGTATTTGCCCTTCAATAGATGCTATTTAATGGTTATGGCTTAATTTATTTAAAATACTGAATTACGTTTTATGACCATCACACCCATTACTAGGGTGTGGTATGGTCAAAAATATTTGAAAAGGTTGCGTAGGATATTTTAAAAGTACATTTATTGAGCAGGTAATATGTCTTAGGTATTGTGCTAAGTAATTTATGCACATTATATTATTTCATCTGTATCCCAGTTCTATTTCCATTTATCAGCCATTCACCCTTAAGCAAATCACTGAACATCTTTGAATTTTTATTTTCTCTATATAATAGAGATTTTAATAATAAGCATCTTGCTTTCTCATTTACTCAGTAATGCTACATATATTTACAGTGTGCCTATTTAGTTCATTATACTAGGTGCTAGGGGTATACCAGTGAATAAGACATTGTCCCTACCCAAACAGAATTACAGTTTCATTTCCCAAACATGATATATGTAGAAAGGTAGGCATGTAGTTTTTTTTTTAAACACTTATTCCAAAAACCCCAAATCTGTTAAGGTCGTACGTCTAACAAGGTCATTATTGAGATCAACTGACATAATGTACATGAAAAATACTTTGCAAATGATTAAAGGATATAAACCTACTTTAGTCTTAATAATAAATCAACCTCCTAGATGGTAGATACTTTGAGGCAAATATCTTAGACCAAACTCTAAAACAATGCATTTATGATCATTAACTTGAAGAGCAAACTATTTCTGGGATAACTGAAAGATGCCTAATATTCATTAAGGAAGGACTGCTGCTCATTAATAGTTTAATGTGGGGACAATGCAAACACAGCGGTCTTCTACAAAACAAATTAAACCTGACTATCAGTTTAGTTAAAGATACTATCCGAGTAAGGAATCTCATGTGTAGTTGGGCTAAGTATTTTCATTCAAGGAGAGCTAAAAATCCGGAATGTTAAACTTTTATGAAAGGAATGTTTGCGTTGGAAAGGACTTTTGAGTTCAACTTTTCAAGTGCAATATGTGCTACTGAAGATATAAAGTTATCAATTATATTGGTTTATTCGTTCAATAATAAATTGTCTCAATCCAAATATAATTTGGTGCCCAAGGGCTGATCCCTTAAGCCCTCTACCCATAATGGTGGAAAAGGAAGGGCATAGCAGTTGGGGACAGTTAGTGGATACAGGAAAATGAGGCCATTTTTTTTTAAAGAGACTAGGTCTCACTATGTTGCCTGGGGTAGTCCTGAACCTGTGGACTAGCCTCAGCCTCCCAGGTAGCTGGGATTATAGGCATGTGCCATCATGCCTGGGTATTTTTTTTTTTGAGACTAGATCTTGCTATGTTACTGGGGGTAGTCTTGAACCATGAATTCAAGTGATTCCTAGCCTCAGCTCCTAAGTAGCTGGGATTACAGGTGCACACCACCATGCCCGGCTGAGACCATTTTTAAAATAAATAAAATCTCTTGGGTTTGTTGCTTTGGACTTTATTTAATCTTGGTTTTTTAATTGTTACAGCTAGTTTACTTTTCATTGCTTTCGCTTTGACAGTTGACTGTCCTCTTTTGTGCCCTTGACACATAATACCTGGAAACATGAGTAACCAGAGCAATTTTCTCCGAACTAAGAACTTTGTGCAAAATATCTCTTTCATGGATTAAATTTCTCTTAAGAGAAAGCTGAAAAACTCCAACACGAAAGAGCCATAAGTTAACTTCAGGAATGGCAAACTATGGCATAAATGCCATATCTGGCCCACTACCTGTGCTTTAAATGAAGTTGACTGGAAGGTGGCTACTCCCATTACTGTATTATCACTTGCTTTCATACTACAACAGTGGAAATGACTAGTTGCAACTAAGACTTCATAGCCTGCAAATCCAAAAAAAATTTATTATATGATTCTTTACAGAAAATATTTGCCAAAATCTGAGCTAAATAGTAAATTAATATGCTTTTTATATAATCATTTCACAAATATACAGTACTTAAATTATCACTGCAGTTAACTGTATCTTTAAATTGTTCAAGTTATTTGTGAAGATTTAAAAAAGATCTTACTTTTGATTGAAATTACATTAGTTTATAATATAACCTGGACTTCAAATGTATGGTATTATATGTTAACATCTGTGTATACTACATAGGTAGGTTTTTTCAAAGGCAATATTCTGTCCTATCAAGTCTTCCTTCCCCCAAATTTTCCCACCATCTCCAAAGCAGCAGGGAATTCTGGTTATTTAAACATCTTAATTATAGTACTAAAGAAAGAAGGCATGATCATTTCTCCCCCAATTGTTCGGCAACATCATTGCCTTTTCAACAAGGATACTAAATATCTACAGTGTGATATAAAATAGCTGGTGCATGATATCATCAAATTAAATTATAGATTTCATAATTTTAACATAACTCAGCTGAAAGTTTGATGTGGAGAGTATGCCTTAAACTTGAAAACCCTAAATCTTGTAAGGGAAAGGATCATTCTCATTAACAGAATGTAATTATAAAATTTCCACAATAATCACAGACTATTCTGGGTAAACAGTACAGTTCGAGTCCATGCTTTTGAAAGAAATGTCAGAACTTGATGTTAAACTATAGCTACCCCAAAGACATTAAGCTAATGTGGAAAAGCAGAAGTTATTTTTTCAAAAAGTGAGGATGTTATATTATTTGCCAAATAAATCCATGAGCTATAAAACCACTTAGTTTAGGTCATTTGCAAAGTGGCCAGTTCATTTGTTTCCAGAGGCATGAAGATCCCCTTTGTTCTGAAACAGTTTCTTACATATCTATGAACCTGAATGTGGGTACAAAGGACTAGACATTGTGTTCTGAACAAAGTAAAACATCTTCTGGACTTTGATCAATTTTGTTTATTAGTTATCCTCTTGCTTTTCTGCTTTGCATCCTTCATCTGCTCATTTACCTTATTTCTTTTAAAGGTGGGCATTCCCCAAGGTTCTTTCTCATGACTTTGTCATTTTTAAGAACACTTTCTTTAGATAGAATTTAAAATTTAGATAGAATTTGCAACAATAGTACAAGGAACTATGCAGTTAACTGTATCTTTAAATTGTTCAAGTTATTTGTGAGGATTTAAAAAAGATCTTACTTTTGATTGAAATTACATTAGTTTATAATATAACCTGGATTTCAAATGTATGGTATTATATGTTAACATCTGTGTCCCACATACTTTTTGTCCCACATTCATCATTTACCATTAGCTTTATCATTCTCTTTTCTCTCTCTCTCCGCTATATGTACATAACATTACTTTCTGAACCATTTGACAGTAAGTTGGAGACATTATGTCCATTGTATCACTTTATTCTACATTTTTCAGAGACTAGGCTATGGGAACTAGTGTCTTCTCTTATATAGCCCCACTATAATCATCAAATTATCAAAATCTAGATATTGAACATTAATATAACAGTATCTAATCCATGCCCAAATTTCATCGTGTTTAACTAATGTCCTTTATGAGGACCTTTTTCATTATTGGATCCCAGGCAAGGATCATGCCTTGCATTTAGTCATCCTGAGTAATTTCCTGTATTCAATCTCAATATGTGTTTCTTGACTTGAATATTTTTAAAGAGTATAAATTAGCTTCTTTTGGTAGAGAAGTCCCTCACTTTGGGTTTGTCTGATGTTTTCTTAGTAACCATCATTTTATTCCTTCTGAAACTACCTATCTTCTGGATCTCATCCAATTCCCTAGTGTATTTTCTCATCTATGTCACCAGCTCACTTCCATTCTATTTGTAGTAATGTAGAAGAGTAGCTAGCTTGGGGGAAAAAAAACAGAAAAAGAAAATCCTCCAACATAAAACATCTTGATATGTTGGACAAACATTATTTTAAATGCATAGTTGATCCTGTAAGAAAATGAGGAAAGCCCTAGGGGACAAAAACATAATGGCAGCTGGAGACATAGGTGGAGAAAATGATGCTGGAATTAAAGCTGTGACCATCTGAGGGGCAAAACTTGGGGTCTGAACTGAAATCTCACAATAGTTCTTTACAGGGAGGATGCATAGTCAAAGGAGTGAAATTGAAAGAAAAAAAGAATTTACTAGCAAAAGAGGATGATAAAGAAATTTTTTTGCTGGGACAAATTGACATGGGCTCTGGAGGCAAGAGCAAAACAAATTAAAACAATATAAAACCCCATTCCTTGAGAATTTGATAAGATAGGCTTTCTTCTTGACGATTTGAGGTTCAAATTTGCATAGCTTACATATTTTAGGAGGTACTGAACCAATGTAAGAAATCAAAGTGCTCCCGAAGTTTCCTGGCAGAGACAAATTCAAATCTCTTTAGAAAGATCATATTCCAGTCTTCACAGGAGTCCCTCAGATAAGATCCATCAAATACAAGCTCAAAGTCCAAGGTTGCAAAACACATAGGGGAGAAGTTACATATGAACAAGAATCAGAAATCTAGCCTCCAAAAATTTAGGCAATAGAATTATTGTCTCTATGCCACAAAACAAATGCATTTAAAATGATTAAAGGGAAAGAAAATGGAAGTACCCATCTTTCACAAGTTGTTCAAAATAAAAGAAGGAATACCCTTGAAAACATTACTCTTGAATACATTTTACAACGCCAATATTACCCTAATACTAAAACCAGACAAACAGCGCAAGAAAAGAAAAATATAAACCAGTATCCATAATTAACACTGATGTAACAGATCTTCCACGAAATCAAATTCAACAGTATATTACAAGGATTATATGCCATGGCTAAATGGGGTTTATTCCAGGGGTGCAAGAGTGATTTAGTATATGTAAATCAATCAATATAATACATAACAAAAGATAAAAGCCATATGATAATATCAATAGATGTAGAGAAACTATTTGCTAATATTCAACACCCACCCATTTATGATAAACTTCTACACAATGTGGGGCTAGAAGAAACCTATCACCATGTAATAAAAGTCATAGATCACAGACTAATGTGATGAACACTTGATGGTGAAAAACTGAAAGCTATCTCTTTAAAATCAGAAACAAGGCAAGGATAACCATTTTATGACTTCTGTTAAGCTTAGTACTAGAGACTTTGGCAAGAGCTATCAGAAATAAAGAGAATCCAGGAAATAAAAAAGAGACTCCAAGTTGGAAAAAACTGAAATTATCACCATTTTCAGATAATACAATATTATATATACAAAATCCTAAAGACTCCAACAAAAAGTTATTTGAGATAATAGATAAATAGGGCAAAGTAGCAGGTTACAGAATCAATATACAAAAATCCATTTTTTAATATATCAACAATGAACAAGAAGCAAAAGAAATTAAGAAAATAACTCCATCTAAAATTGCTACAGTTGGTGACTACATTTTTACTTCCTTGAAGTTGTATTTATGTTTTAAAACAATCCACTTGGGAATATTTTCTACTGGGTTATGTTAGTACCCCCATATTATTATCTTTAGAGAAAACAACAACTTTTCCTGGTAAGGAAATATGACCATGGCATACTATGTGGCCTCATGTGGACTAATGTTTGTGTGGTCATAGTCATGTAAATGTTGAATGTTGGCATAATAGTTTTTTTCTACACTGGAAAGACAATAGACAATCTCTAAAACCCAGATATCAGGAAAAAACATTGTTAAGAAACATTCATTTAGAAATTTGGTGGGAAAACCAAAAGAATGATCTAACAGCATTGAAAGTAGTCCTAATTGGGGTTCAGAAAATGGTGAACAGTGCTAGGGTAGGGCACAGATATTTTTCTCAAGAAAGCGTAAGGTTTATTGGACACTATAAGCCATCTACATGGGTGATATTGATCACAATTGAAATAAATTATAATTAAATGATACAAGACCAATTAATATCTAATTTGGGTATTAAAAACAAAGGTAGAACTAAACTACTGAGAGATGTAACATATAAAAAAAACAGATGGAATAAACTGAATTAAAATGTGCCTTCTATAGAAGGAGATATTAAATTTTATTAATAATGTATGTTAAACTATTAAGGACTAGAAATACAACACATAACTTCAAAGGCAGTAAAGAAGGAAAATCAATTTGATAAAATTCAGACATATAACATATATTAAAGTAAATTTATAGTAGATGAGATATAGATATAACTGGAATAGCTATATAGAGCTATAGATATAACTGCTATCACAGGCCAGTAGCTACTACATTATCCAATATTTGAATTATACTCAAATTTCCTTTTGTCAAGCTAATTCTAAATTACCTTTTTCAGATGGGAAAAGGGTATGCTGAATGAGTCATTACCATTACTTTTGATAATGGTAATGGTAGTAACATGTTTTGATATCTACTTTAAATTTGCTTTAAAGGAATAATAGGAGACTTTTCATCTGCATTTGTATAATATGGATAATAATAAAAATACCCTTGAATTAAGACATATGCTCAACCTAGAGCCTTTGGAGATTAAATTACACTTGGATTTAAAAAAAAAAGATAACAGATGAGGTATGTGTCCTATATGCAGTCTCCTTTTGAAAGAAACCAAAGATTTTTAGTTTGTTGCTTTCCCATTACATTTTATTATACAACATAATCCTACTGACTAGCTGAAAAGGTAGGTCTAGGAGTACAAAATAAAGAAGTGACTAATGTGTATTATGGGCTCAGGGTAATCCGAACTCAAAATAGTCTCATCACTTTTAATTTGAAACTTGCCTAAAATATTAAACCAAATTGAACAAAATGTCAAAAGGAGAACAGGTTGCATCTTGTGGGATTGTTTTATTTTTCATGAAGAGTCTGACTACATGTCACTCATTATTCTTTTGTTGTGAAGTCTTAGCACTTCACAAACATTTTTCAGTTTTCCTTGCAACAGTGGGTCTCAAAACCGGTTGTGACATTGGGAGTTACCTGGAATACTTTCAACCCTAGTGATACCTGGTCTGGCTTCCACAGGTTATGATCCAATTGGGCTAGGGAGCAATCTGGTTATTCCCCAGGTGATTCTCAAATTTAGCAAAATCTGAGAAACACTGATTTGGAGGGTTCAGCTTAGGCTTCTTACAGCTTTCAAATTCCTAGGTTTCTAAGAGGGCTTTCTCACTTTAAAGAGTCACTTCTTCGGTTTAACTTCGGTTAAAAAGTTAAACAAAGGACCTCATCTTTAGCACACTTTAAAGTTAATGAAGCCTGTAACTCCCCTCCCTTCTACCCCCACCCCTCTCTATGCCTAGTCTTGCTTCCCACCCACTCGACTTTCCCAGTCATTTAAATATTTGCTGTGATCCCAGGCGGCACAAAGAGTGGACACCCAGCCCCACTTTCCTCGCCATGACTCATCCTAAGTGCTGTTTGCCAAATGGGGCTCTGGTTTTTGTTTCAGACTCTGTGCTGGGGCATCGGGAACCCTGCACAACAATGATTGTTCCAGCTCTACTCCCCCTCGGTTCCCGCCCAGCCTCCTACTCTCTATTTAAAATCAAGCCAGAAGAAAAACAAGGCGTTTGTCCCCAACAATTTGCAAGCCGGTTATGCTTTTCCAACATAAGGCAAGGCTAGCATTCAGCAACCCAGGATTTATGAAGCTAGTTCCCTAGACATCAATGGAACATACTTGTCACCCTCTGAGGACATTTGGAATTTTCAGCTTCTGATGAAGGATGGGCTAGAAATCGACAGTGCTTAAAGCAACAGTCTTACAAGACACCCACATCTTCCCACATCTCTAAACAACAGAGGCACCTTGGAGAGGTATTTGCTGTTCATTTGGCACGAAGTCTATGAGAGCCCAGTTTGGTTATTTTGGACAGAGTTGTATCTTTCTTGGTTAACTACACAGGGAAGGAACGTGGTGAGAATTTGGGACAGAGATCTGCCCCAGTGGTGAGATTTCTGGAAGTAAATACACTAACAGGTAAATTGCAGGAACCGGAGGGTGACAAGGAGACAGTGGTAGTTATCCCTGCCTGACATGGGAGCTGAGGAAGGAGAGGGGCTGACAGGTTTCTGAGGTACAGCAAGGAGGAGTCCAGCACTAGCAAACTTTGGAAATCCAGGCAGGCTCACCAGCACCATTGGGTCAACCTCTTGGTGATCCTTACTCCTCTGCTTGACAATGGGGTAGGGTTTCAGATGATTTAAGTTAGCAATAGAACAGGGGAGTAGGATAGAGCCCTAAGTCTCCAGGGAGCTAGGAACTCTTTTAGGAATCGCTGCTAGCATGTCTTTTGATCTCAGCTCAAAACAGAGCTATGGGGACTTGCAAACTTAAGATATTGAGCCTTGGCTTTCTCATCTTTAAATTGGGTGACCTACCACTGAAGAGTGTGCTGAAGACTAAATGACTTGCCGATAGAAAGCAATTAAAGAACATCCGTAATAGATTTTATGCAAAACAAACTCAATTATCTCTTCCCCTGTATCCATATGCCATTGCAATGTGACCTGGTCTCCCTGGACTGAAAATTGAAGTCTCTCCAGACACGGAGCCTAGGCTGGTCTTGTGAGTTGCTTTGAACAATGGAATGCAACAGAAGTATTCCACCTAGACTTCACAAGGCCTTCTTGCTCCCCTCAAGTACTGCTCTGAACATGTAGACAAGCTCAGGCTAGCCTGCTGTAGGATGATGAGCATTCTAGTTGCCCCGATCACCTCAGAGTCCAGCCAGTCAACCCCCAGAGGATAACTACTTAGCCAAATGAAAGTTGACTGTAGACATTATCGGGAAGCTAGCCAAGTCCAGAAATGTCCAGCTGAGCCAAGCTTCTGTTGCTAACCCAAATTTTAAAATAAATTAGGAAGTGTTGCTTTAAACCATTGAGGTGACTTGTATGCATGGATGTAACAAAACTGATACCAACACAAATTAAAAGTCCAAAGATAGCCAAAGTAGCAAAACCATGCAAAATGGTCGAACTGGAGCCAAATGAGACTTACAGATGTTTTGACAGTGGTGGTTTCCTAGTGCTTACCCAGTTTTTACGTTGACAACAATATATATATATTTTTTTTTTTTTTTGAGACTAGGTCTTGCTATTTTTGCCTGTGGAACTGCAGGCTCTCGTTGCCCAGGGTACCACAGACTTAAGCAATCCCCAGCCTCAGCTTCCCAGGTAGCTGGGATGACAGGTGCGCACCACTATGCCCAGCTATTTTTTGAAACTAGGTCTCGCTACGGGCCCCAGGTGGGACTCAAACCACGATCCCTAGCCCCGGTCGCTCCATAGGCTGAAGCTTACAGGCATGAGCCACCGTGCCCGGCTGACAACAATATTTTGAAGTTGGGAAACTTTACATGAGATCAGCTAACCTACGTTTACTTCCCCAGGTAACAATGGCAAGATCTGGTTAGCTGAATCCTCTTCAAAAGGAGCACGCACTCCTTGGGTGCCCAGTTTTCCACCACTTATTATAGCTTCTAAAACACAACTATTTGCTCAACAAGCATAGATTCAGTTCTTAATAAGTACCATGCATAGTTAGAAAATTTGAGGAAACCTCTTACTTTTCATGGAGTTCACATGAGTGTGGCAGGTGTGGAGTGGGATGGAGGGGAGAGGGACTGCACAGAGGCTGGGAACAGACCATATATCAGTATAAATTTTTCACTTTACTATAAGAATCCAAAAATAAATACATTTTGTTCATTATTTCTAAAAGTAGGATGGTTTGGGGAAGAAAAACTGAAAGCAAGTTATTTGCTGAACCATACTTAATATGTTGAGAAGATAATTGTGGTCTTAGCGCAAGGTTTCTCAGCTGAAGCTACTGATACATCAGGCTGAATAATTCTTTGTTTGGTGGGAGGTGGTCTCCTGTGCATCATCATAGGATGTTTACCAGCATTCCTGGTCTCTACCCACAAGACACCAGTAGCACCTCCTAGTCTTGGTAGTCAACAATGTCTAGACATTGCCAAAGGTCCCCCAGAGGACAAAATTTTCTCCAGTTGATGATCTGTGACATAAAGTGGACAAGTAATATGATGGGAAAGAACTGAATGAGTAGAGATTTATTTGCCATCTGCATTGGTTGGGATAAAGTTAGCTGCTGTAACAAATAAACTGTTTTTATTTTAATGCAATGGAAATTATTGCTGGGTCACAGAAGAGTTCAATATGTAGTTCCTGGCTAACAGTCTATAGTGGCTTCCAAGTTAGTTGTATTTATGTGCTAAAGAAGAGGAAAGAGGTTTAGTGAACAGTTGCCAATGGTTTCTTTCATTCTTACACTAAACCTAATGGGTTACCGCAGAGAACATTTTATAGAAATTATAAATTGGAAGCCATAAACCTTGAGTTTTTCATTGCATCTTTTATTTTAAGGGGGTTTTCTCACCTTTTATATTAGCAATTCACAACTAGTCAAGATTGCTATTACAAGTCAGACAAGAACCAATTTTAAGACCAAATCAAAACAAATATATTTGTATTTGCACTATACATTATATATGTGTATATACATATATACACATTTATATACATAGATAACTATATACACATACATGTGTATACATACACACACACACATATATATATATCTTAGAAGTAGACATAAAGACTTTCTGAAAGCAGCAGTAGAGAATCAGGGGCATAGACAGGCTTACTTATGACGGGGGTAGGGGCGGAAGAATGTTATTGTTGGGGAAAGATAGTGGGCCCTCCATTCATTACCCTTGGATAGATGCTTCCAAGATGGTTACCTGAGTTTATGTTTATGCTACAGCCCTTCCACATACAAGAAAAACAGCTTCTTTTATCTATATCCTGCTGGAAAAAATGACTGTGTTGCGAGCAAATTCAAGCGACAGCTTTCACTACACCTTGTGTGCTCTCTCGGTGCCTCACTGTTGTCAGGCACACAGGAAAACTGAGGGGCATTCTGTGCCACTGACGACCTTTCAGCACTCTGCAAAGAAGAGCCAGAGTAAATGAATTACCACATGAGATACGATGCCTGTCCTTTGGTTGTGTTTGATAAGGTATCGGTCTCGTTTTTAGAGTTTCTCATTCTCATGACTGTTATTTATATTAGGCATAGAAGCGATGTTTCACATGATGATATTTCTCCTCTCATCCTCGGCAGTGAGCACAGTAAAGATTCTACTTATTTTCTATTCTGCTTATTTTTAATTCCCCACTCCTACCAGATCAAAACTAGACTTTAACAACTACTTTGAAATCATTTTATTATCTGCAAACTGAGGTTCAGTGCTTAAAAAAAGCAAGCTCTCAAAACTCCCCTTTGCCTGGTTGAGTTGAAGATCTCTATTTCATGCTTTGATGTTGGTGTGCAATCAACCCCTGTAATTTTGTCATATAGTGCGCTCTACAGGAAGCCCCCAGTGCAGGAGATTGATGGGGCTCCGGGTGAGGGATTCAATCAGAACTGAGGGATGTAGATGAGCAGCGAGATTGGTGCTGTCTACCTTTACTTGTTTATCAGAATTTACTGGAAAGATCTCTTACTTCAAGGTTCAAAAGCTGAGGTTTCCTGGATTCCATTTAAAAAGGTGCGTTGTGCTATACTCTGTTCTTTAAAATAAGCACTTTGTATTCCTAGAGTAGTTCTACAAGTGCAGATGCCCGGGATAACCAATTAGTAGGGTTTTTACTTCTCTCACTATAGTACAAGGGCTTCTCTCTGCTTTGCATACCTCTAAAGAAGAGCCCTGGCAGCATCTTATAGGAACAACTGTGATGCAAAGTCTTAACCATCAAGTTGTAAGGGATAGCGCTATCTATTTCACACATGCTCCTATCAGAACAAGTATTTTACTAGTAACTTTAGAGTAATTCTTCAAACAGCCCTCTGAATTTTTTTTTTTTTTAGATTCCAATTTTATTTTGTTGGGCTAGTAATTCCAAAGCAAATGCTCTTGAGTTATAATTTGCTGTCTCTCAACAGGGACTTGCAATTAGGCGTCCAAGGAGCAGTAGTAGGCAAAGCCAGACTCACACTCATGATCCCTGCATCTACTACTCAACCCTCTGAGTTTATTCAAAACATGCATGTTTCCTAAAGGGAACCCGCCCCCGCCCCCAAAGATCATAGAAATCGAGAAGTTTGGCTGTAATCACACAGTGGATATGTGGTGGCACAAATATTTGAATCTAGGTTGGTCTCCTGCTAAGACTTAGGTGTTTTTTTTCAGTTGTCCACTAATTGTTGTTGGCCCTTTCCTTCTTCATTTAAGGATGTTTGGAAATGGCCACTGAAAAAGATGTTATGTCAATAATCTTGAAAATAGGGAGGGGAGGTGGTGGGTGAAACCTTGGGGAATGCAAAGATGTGAAATATATATATATATAAATTATTTAAATATAAAAACTAAAATAAAATTACCTGTTGACAATGCATAGGAAAAAATAAAATAAAATAAACCAAAGACTTGAAAAAAATGGTGTTTCCAACATCATGTGTACATGTGTATACACACACACACACACACACACACACACACACACACACATATATATATATATATATATATCTCAGAAGTAGGCATAAGCGAAGCCCTTTAGAGAACATATAGACAGGCTTACTTACTTACATGGGGGTAAAGAATGATACTGTTGGGGAATGATAGTGGGACTTCCATTCATTACTCTTGGACAGATGCCTCCAAGATGACTGTCTGATTGCATGTTTATGCTATGGCTTTTCCACATACAAGAAAAACAGCTTCTTTTATCTATGTCTTGCTGGGAAAAATGACTGTGATGTGAACAACTTCAAATGATAGCTTTCACTGCACCTTGCGTACTCTCCCTGTGTCTCACCATCGCGGGAGTGGGAGTCAGTTCAATAGCCAATGAACTGCTGCGCAGAAAAGAGTTAACATAGCAGGTGTGAGGCCGGACACAGTGGGTCGTGCCTGTAAGCTTCAGCCTATGAAGCAGTCAGGGCTAGGTATTGCGGTTCAAGTCCCGCCTGGGGTCTGTAGCGAGACCTCATTCCAAAAAAAATAGCTCGGCGTGGTGGCGCGTACCTGTAATCCCAGCTACCTGGGAAGCTGAGGCTGGGGATTGCTTAAGTCCGTGGTACCCCAGGCAACGAGAACCTGCGAAAACCACAGTTCCTCTCAAATAATAAAGCTAAATTAAAAATACAAAGTATCTGTCCCACACACTCACTATGCCCAAGTGAGATAAGAACAGGATAATCATAATAGACGTATCCGTTCAAAAAGGAGGAGATGAAAGGTAAAAAACAGTCACTGACCTATAACAATTTTGAAATCTAATCAGTCACATGAAGTCAGGCACCCCACTCTGGGGATTATTAGAGTTATTTTACATATCAAATTATAATCTATCCCACCAGAAAATGTCTAACATATACTTTTGCTTAATAGGCTTTCTCCACATTGAGTTCTGAGTAAAAATATTAAAGAACTGTGAGTACCCTTAGGATTTATAAAAGTCCCTTTATTCTATTTGACAGAGAAGTTTTGAGGCACTTCATCTGATTGCTCAGCCTCATTTTTGACTTGATCTTGACTTTGAGTGTCAAGATCAGATAGTGCTGAATTTAATATTTTCTCTGAGTCCATTTTGAATTTTGGGAGTCTTTCACCAGTCTATAGGGCAGCTCATAATTGAGGCATCTATTTGTTTGGGGTCCTCTGCATTCTTATTAAAAACTTTTGACAGTTTATTCTCTCGTGTATCTTTCTCTTGCAATAGATTGTACAGGGCTGAGAGAAGTCAACTAGCATCTTAACCTTTTCCCTAGAAATTTGCTAAATAATACAAGCACATTGAATTTCATTCTGCTTTCCAAATTACCATGGGTAAGTATTTTTGTCAAATATTCTTTCAATATAAAACTGATCCTTCTTTTTCAAGATGCTAAAAGGCATTTCCTCACTGGATTTCCTTATTTTATTCAATTCCAGTTTTAAAGTCAGAGTCACAAGTCTGATTTCTCTTTTAGCAGAATCCTAGGGATATAAAGGTACAAAGGTTTGTCACAGTTATTTTTTGACAGGTAACAAATCACCCCCAAACTTAGTGAACTGAAACAATTAGTTATCATTTTTACGGTTTTTATGGGTTGAGTGGTCTTTGTTCCACATGTCAGCTAGGATCATTTATATGGTTGCATGGGCTGGGCTGGAAGATACACTGTACAATCTCTGGGGTCTTTATGGGGTCTCAGTGCTGACTGCCTACTAGGGAATTCAATTCTACTCATTATTTACCTCTCTATATATTGTTACTCATTCCTCTCATCCTCTAGGATTTGGTCACATTTTCTCTCTAGCCAGTAAGATACCCTGGACTTCCTGATAACATGATAGTTGGGGGTCCAAAGGAACAAAGGTGAAAAATATTCTCTGAAGGGCAAAGTTATCTGTATGGTCAAAGTCACCTATTACTCAACTCTCAAAGGAAGGGAGAAATGGGTAAAGCATGTGTGGAAAAGTTGGGAAAGAATTGTTAGCATTCATATTAGCTACACAAATTCTTTAGCTTGTAGTCAAGGAGGAATGACTTGGGATTTTCAACTTTCAAGCTGAAACTTCTAAAACATAACATGAACATATGACTTAATGTATTGCTTCCAGGTAAAAAGGGATCAATTATATGTTGCAATGTATCTGTGGATATCTTATAATATGCTATAAATTATTCTTTGAGGTGAATGTTTTAAACATACTAGTTTGGAAATAGCTTATTTTTAGGTTGGGCTTTGACAATGACCTTTGGAACATGAAAGAGATTTTGGCCTGCTTTAATATCATTTGAAAGATTGTGTGATTGCCTAGGTTAGCATTATAAATACTTAATGTAATAACAGCAGTAATATTAACAATGCTAGTACAATGATAGTAAGTTGTATCATCAGGATATTAGTATTCATTTTCAAATATAGATAAATATACTAGGTAATGGGGAGTCAAAATATCCTTCTGTGCTTTATCTGTTGAATTCTAACAGTGAATTTTAGTATAAATGTGTATTATTATTGCAGAAATAAGATACCGTAATAATGATGATTGTAAGTCATTACATTTTATGTACAAAAGTTATTAAGAACTTTCAAAGGGAAAAATGAATAAGGGAAAAGATTGACAGTTATTATCAATATTATGAAAGTGCATGAGAAAATAACTTTAGAAAGAGCAGTTTTCCTTTTTGACTAATAATTATTTACATAATTTGAATAATAATACAAGATGGAATACTAGAGATTAGATTACTTATTAATTCTAATTTTGGTAGAATTGTTTGGTTCATGAACAATTATGACATAAAATCAAATGACATTTTAAGAACTTTATTTAAAATGCATGTATTTGCTTCCAGTCAGAATATTTCAAGAAAAGTCTTATTAAGCTTTCATCACATCTTAGAAAGATGATTTAAAGCTAAATGTCAATTTTACCACCAAAAATTATCACAGAGAAAACTAAAAAGTAAATTAAAAATCAACTTTTAATTTAAATCAGTTAAGTGAGTAAATAACTTAACTCATATATAACAGTATAAAGAAAACAAAGAAAGGAGATGTTAGAGAGGAACAGGTTAATCCAACTCTATTTTGTTCTTTCTGCTAAACTTTAAAATAATGAACATAAAAAGAATACATTTAAGTAGATGGCTGTTTATCGTTCTAAGTTTTCAGAGTCTATAGAAATTTTAAACAAATATCTTATTTAAATTATCTCTATAGATTGCCAATCATTTTTCAAAGTTGAAGAGAAAGGATTTTAGAGTTTGCTGAATTTGAATATTTGAAAACTCTCTGTACAAACTATCACCTAGAAAACATATCAGCAAAACAAAATTTTTCTTTGTTATATTCTACTATCAACAGAAAGTGTAATGGTATTGAATATGCAATCTCTGCATTTTATAATCAGATAATTGGAAATTCAGAAATCAGTAGAAGTCTCTTTTTCAATTTAACAATTTTATGGATCAATGATGAACTCAAATGTGTTTCTGCTTTACTTGCCTGCCAAGAGATTTCTAGCTTTTATACAACTAACATAACACATTTAATTGAAAAACTATTTATAGGATAGAAAATCAGTACATGAAAGAATCATGTAATTGTCTTCAAGAATCTAGCAAGTTTAATGAAAGCTTGACATAATTAAGGATTAGCAATAATACAATGTTTTGTCTACTCCCTTCAGTTGTGTGTTCAGAAATTACAGACCAGCAGAAGAATAACGTGACATTCTTATCATTCTCAGCAAGAGAAGACAGAGATTTCTTGTCATATGAGAGATTTTCTAATGGTGTGTTAGATGGAGATGAAAATTGTTTTGAAACTGCCTTGTCACATGTTTTACAAGATGTCCAAACATGATAGGGTTACTACTCATATATCTAAAACAGCAGCTTGAGTATAAGAAAATAATTCTTAATAACTTATAATAACATTTCAGTACCTAGTAACAACTGATGACTACTTGTAAAGAAGATCATTAAGTTACCGGAACCAGTTGAAACAACATTGCCTAGACACTACCACAGGAAAGAAAGAGACTAATGGACTTAGCACAACTAGTAAACAACAAAGAGTGGGATTTGAGAGAATGGAAGGGGCACCAGAGGGAGGTGGGAGGGAGAGGTATCCCAAAAACCACTTACACAGGTTGTGATCTAAACAACAAAATAAATAACATTAAACAAAAAATTTAAAAAAGATACTCTTCCCACTTTCTAATCTGGTTGTTTTGTTGTTGAATTTTAGGAGTTCTTTATGTATTTTGATATTAAACCCTTATCTGATATATGTGCTGCAGATATCTTTCCCATGCAGCAGATTGCAATTTCATTTTAACCAAGATTTCTTCCACTGTGCAGAAGTTTTTAAGATTGATAAAGTCCCATTTGTCTACTTTTGTTTTAGTTTCCCGTTGCCTTTGGTGACACATCCAAATCCACAAGAATATCACTAAAGTTGATGTCTAAGAGCTTATCAACCATCTTTTCTTTGAGGCATTTTATGGTTTCAGGTTTTATATTAAAGTCTTTTGTTCATTTTGAGTTAGATTTTTGTAAGTAGTGTAAGATTACAGTTTATCTCATTCTTCTGCCTGCAGCTGTTCAGTTTTCCCAACACTATTTATTGAAGAAAGTTTCTTTTCCCATTTTATGCTCTCAGTTTTACATATATGTGAGTGTTTATTTGTAGATTCTCACTTCTGATTCATTAATCTGCATGTCTGCTTTTATTTCAATATCATGCCATTTAGTTTACTATCACATTATAGTATATTCTATAACCAAGGATTACGTTACATTCGTTTTCTGTTCATTTTTCTCAGCATCGTTTTGGATATTAAGGACCTTTTTTCTATTTCTGTGAAAGATATCACTGGTATTTTGATTGGGATTGCATTGAACTAGTGTATTGCTTCAGGTCAAATGGACATTTTAACACTGTTAATTTTCTCAATTCATGAGCACAAGAGTTCTTTCTTTTTTTGTATCTCCTTTTTTATTTCTTTGGGCAGTAATACCTTACAGTTTTTACTGTAGTAGACATACAGATGATGAATAGACACATGCAAAGATGTACATCATCTCCTATGATTAGAAAAATGCAAATCAAAGCAGTGATGAAATATTACCTCACATCTTCGAGAATGGCTACTAGATAAGAAACAACAAGTATTGGTAAGGATATGGAGAAAAGGGAATTTTCACCACTCTTGGTAGGAATTTAAATTGGTGTAGTCATAATAAAAAATCATATGGAGACTCTTTAGAAAATTAAGAACAGAAAATCACATGATCCAGCTACTCCACTATTGGGTATTTATCTGAAGAACATGAAGACACTAAGTCAAAGAGGTATATGTGCCTCTGTGTTCATATATGTGCCTCTGTGTTCATTACAGCATATTCACAGTAGCCAAGTTATGAAAACAATCTAGGTGCCCATCAACAGTTGAGTGAATAAAGAAGATGTGTGTATGTGTGTAAAACAGAATATTATTCAGTTATAAAGATTATGAAATCCTGCCATTTGTATAAATATGGATGAAACTAGTATTATGCTTAGTGATAAAGGTCAGAAGGAGAAAGACAAATACAGTATTATTTTACTCATGTGGTAGATTAAGTAACAAAACAGATGAACAAATAAACCGAGCCAAAATGAACTTTTAGAATATAAGAACAAAAAAGTGATTACCAGAAGGGGAAAAGGATTGGGTAAATCAGGTAAAATGGGTCAACTGTGTGGTGATGGATAGATAGGAGGAATCTGATGATGAGTAAAATATAATTTATATACAGATGCAGATTTAAAATGTGGTACACCTGAAACTTACAAGTCAATGTTACTTTAATCTTTAAAAAGAAATAGCATCGTGATTCTAGAATGAAAACGTTTCCTATAGCAGACAGTGAAAGGATACATCTATTGTTCTTCTCTAGTCAAGGTACAGAGACTTGTATCCAGTCCATGAAAGCTAAAATGTAGGTGGAAATTCAGGGAAGATTTTATTGTAAAAGTTAATTAGTTACTTCTAAAGCTAATTATTTTGCCTCAGTCTAGACTTAAGGTAAGGTTTAAAGTATTTTCCCCCTTAGGTTATTGTTTCAAGCAGAAAATGCATGAAAAATAATAGGAATAAACAATCTGATGGAGGAATAAGTGTACCTTGCTTCTGAAAATACTGAGAAAGCTGCTTCTTTGAGTAGCACACATTTCCCTTTGTAGTATTGTTTTAACGCATTAGCACCATCACCATCGCAACCATGAATGAGAGTTAAAAAAGAGAACTTTACCCCTTCCATTTACTATTAGAGAGGAAGGAAAGCATAACGATTTGGTGGTAACAAAACCATCACTATCTTACATTGGCAAAACTATTCAAAAAGGATAATGTTTCTCTACTTTGGTTGAAAATGAGAATATTTAATAACAAGAATAAATTGGTTCTGAGAACATTATGTTCTTATTGTACTACATTATCAAAACTTAAGATCTCACAACTTTTAATGATAAAATTGTCATTTTACAATTGTAAGAATTGATGTCTATTTCTGAAGGTCATTCCATGATGGTGATATTTTGCATTAGATGAATGTTGATTTTAGAAGTTGGTCATTTGACATTTTGCAAGATATGTATTTGGATCACTTCTAAAAAGACTAGTTTTGAAGACATGCTGGGTTAGTGGGCAGAGAGCTTAGTCACTGAAGCAGAAAGTAAAAATGGAAATTGTAAGCCACAGAGAAGTAGCAACAAAGTATGCATGTATGTACTATACAAGGATGAATACTGAGCTATGACAAGAGCTCCTTGATGAACCCTCCTGTGTGTTTAAATGAACTCAGAGCTCATATAGAACACAGAAGGAAACACACAGTTATTTGGGTGACTGCATCAGTTACCTATTGTTGCATAACAAACCATCCCCAATTGCGATGAGTTAAAGCAACAATGATTTGAGTTCCCTAGAAGTTCTGCATGTCAGCAATTTAGCTGGGGTCAGATAGGTTACTCTACTGCTAAGGGTTGCTGAGTTAGGGTGGGACACTTCAATTCTCTGTGTGATCTTTTTTCCTCCATAGTGTAGCTCAAGTTGTTCACGTGGGAGCTAATATAATTACAAGAAAAAGAGTGGAAATATGCAAAATCTCTTGAAGCTTAGGTTCAAAAGTGGCACGCTGTCATTTTCACTACTTTCTATCGGTCAAAGTGACTTTCAGATTCAGCCCAGATCAAGGTGTGGAAAATTAGATTCTTTTTCTTGATCGTAGGAGCTGCAGTCACATTGTAAAGGGACTAGATTATAGGGAGGGATGAGAATTGTGGCCACTTTTGTAATCAATTTGCCATAGGTTCACTGACTCTAAATGTGTGGACTGGAGTGATTTGGAGATAGGGATGGCCAGGTAGTTGTATGTAGGGCATTCGTATTTAAACAGATTGCTTCACAAAGTAGCTGAAATGCTTTAATGAAATCCATTCATTGAGTGGAAAATTACTTCAAAATCCTCGTATAGTTGATGCCTTCCATTGTAAAATCATATTATTCATGCTTTTGACGTTCCTCTCTGGTAATTAGTTTATTTGAACCTCACAGAACAAGTGTTCTGCTGGGTATATGTTGTTAGACGTATTTTTCCTTTTAGGAAAGAGAACTCTGAATAGCAGTTCTCCAAGTTTACACTGGAATCACTTGGAGACATTAAAAATAGAAGTTCCTGGGCTACACCCTAGATCTGCTGTATTAGCTTAGATTTTGAATTGCAAACAATAGAAGTTGACCCCGGTTGATTTAAGCAAATGTCAAATGTATTGGTAAGCAAATAGTAGCTCATGGAAGCAGAGAGAAGACAGAAGGCATAGAAAGTGAGCATTCTGAGGGAGGTTAGGGAAGTATCTAAGACTGACATTCCCACTGCCAAACACTGTACTCAGGAGCTTCTACTGGTGCTGCTGGGAATTCTAGACACTGGGCATACCAATGACCACTAAGCCTTCTCGCTTGCTGCCTTCGAGACCCGGTTCTGCCACTACTGGTAGCTGGTGCCACGAAAGTTAGTTTTCCAGTACTCTGACTTCATTGTGTCATCTAATCCAGATTCAACATTTGATTGCTCCCTGCAAGGGACAATGAATACAAACCCTTTTCAGTTTCCCTGATAGAAGACAGGGCTCCTTTCTTTCCCCAAACTCATGGAGTAGGACATTCTTTAATCATAGAAAGGTGGCTTATCTCTCAGAGAATTCAAACAAACAACAAATGCACATGCAACCCTTTTGAACAAAAATCTTAGTTGGAAGATGTAGCATCTATGATGGCGCCTTGCTTGTACCTCCTTAGCTCTTATCTCTTTATGTCATCAGAGGTTATTTCACTACAAATCCCATCACTTAACTCAAGGGTTGATTATATGATTATGGAAACACTTGTGCAGAAAACCAGAGATCCATAAAGTTTAAGGCCCCAGAAGTATTCCTTCCACTGAGAATGGACAAGGAGTTAGTAGGTTACTTCCCCAACTTCCTTGCAAGCTAACTGGAATAACTCTGAGATATATTCGTACAGTGTCCCCACCACAGTCTGTCAGGGGGAGTGACACACAGGTTCCTAAATGTGACTGCTATAGCAACCAGGGTGGCTTTCTTCTCTTCTTACTTGTTGGCTCCTCTATCGAAGGTTCCTGGGGTTACTCCCCAGAAAAGATCACTTGCACTTGAAATGTTGTCTTAGGGTGAATTTCTGGGGGAACTAAAATTAAACTAGGGGATGCCTTAGTACTTCGAAGCTTATAAAAGTAATTTATGTGATCCAAAATGTGCTTGCATTCCAAACATTAGGAATCAGTTGTCCTGACACATGGAAAGGCTTGCCCAGGCTCCCATGTATGGTAAGGGTTCCATAGCCAAACTTTTGGGGTTTTCTCCTCAACTGAAGATAGACTGTTCTTACCAAAAGACTTCAAGTAAGGATAAATGTATGATGCCAATACAATCACACTCAGATTTCAAAAAATAGTGTCACTAACGACATTATTGTAAAAATATGTAACAAGTCTTTCCTCTTTCTTTTCTGCTGTGAATATTTCTCCTTTTGCAAATTCTTTGCATAGACTTTACCTCCAATGTTGTTTCTTGATTGACAATTTTATTTCCATTTCAGAAAAGTTAAAAGAGACAAATGCAAAATGGAATACTCATCAAAGTACTCTTATTTAAAAAAAAAACAGAATGATTGCATTGTAATTTCAGAAAGAGAAATGTACTTATTACTGTTGTAGCCTAATGTTAACAGCTTGTCTTTATGAATGGTGCTGCACAATAATATTTGTGAAGGGGAAACAAAGGCAGAATGAAATACACAGTGGTGATCCACAATGAATTACAGACTAATATAATAAGAGGGAAAAACCTTTATAAATCCAACTGAAAGGAAGCCAGAGATAAACAATTAGAAACTGAATGTGGGAAAAATATAACTAATTGAGGATGTGTCCTGAGACTATCAACAGAATATGTTGATGGATGTTCTTTTCACATGTCAGTTGAATAGGGAAAGTGAATTGGAATCTTCAATAGGAGTGAATGACTCAGTTATTTGGCTTAATTATTTCTATTAGGTCATTTTTCTTCATATATTTTAACCAGTTATCCAGGAATTTTCACTCATTTGAACCATGTACTCGATTGTTTGCTCTAGAGATTTTCTCCATGCTGCAGAATGGCAATGGGGCATACACTTCCCATGTTTTGTGGGTTTGTACCAGTCCCAGTATTTACCAGTAATTTGATCTTGTACTAGAACCATGTAATTTTCCAGAACTTTGGTGTTTGCATTTTGAAAAATCATTTTTATAAGTTTCCATTTTGTAAAAATATTGTGTGAACAAAGTTAGACGGTACCTGTTTAAACACTTCATGAAGTACCATACACAGATTAGAATGTATTGTTTGTATTACAGTTTAACATTCTTTCCTAGTTGAGGTATCAAAGGCATATTTAGAGCTTGAACAAGTCAAGGCAAGAATCTTGATTCTTCCATTTATTAGCTGTACAGCCTTGGGAAAACTGTTAATATGCTCTAGTCTCAGTTTCCTCATCTGCTGTAATAATGTTGTTCTTTAAACATAGGTAGTGTTCAGAAGAGCATACCAATGATGATGAGCACCTTCAATAACTGCATGATTTATTTCTGTATTTTTATACTGTCAGTCTCTACTGTTTCTTGGATCATTTTTTTCCCTAAGTAGGCATAGTCAAGGTCTAACTTGACTGAACAACAATATTCAGGATTCGAAGTTCCCACTTGAAGACATACAGATTTTTTGCTTACTATGTTAGCACTGAACATATAAAGAAACAGTAGTAGCTTTATCTCAATATTCTATATCAGTATATCACCATCAAAATTATCAAACAGCTATAGCTATAGCAGCGCTGCATAACAAACCATCCTGAAGTTCAGAGGTAGCTTTTCTCCAGCTGTTTTTAATCCTCTCTGGGCTAGTGAGTTAGGTGGGGGGCAGGAACTTATTATAGAAATGATATAAGTACTGTAAGTGCAGAGGAAATTATGTGTAACTTTTTAGGGTCTAAGCTCAGAACTGGCATTTCATCATCTCTGTCCCACTGTCAAACCAAGTCATATGGCTGAGCCTAAAGTTAAGTGGAATGGGAAATATAATATGTTCCTTTGGTGGGAACTATAGCAACATCATATGGCAAAGAGATTAGATGCAGGGAAAGGTGAAGAATCAGACCAATGATGGCAACCGACAAAATTATCAAAGACTAAATGGAAGATATTGAGAAAAAAGTCCAAGTTTCATTTATCAAAAAAATCACTATTTCTGCACCAAAGCCTGACACATTGATTCACTGGTCATTCAACAAATGTGCCAGAGATGAGAATATACAGTCTAGAAGAAAGATCTCTATCCCTCTCCCTCAATATAAATAAGTTCAATGAAGACTTACAGGGAACCACAACCATATCCTATGTCGATTTCTGTAGGGGCACAAAGAAAAAAAAAAGGTAGGCATTTGTAATAGGCACCAAGTAAGCACTGAATGAATAGCATAGTAGGAAATCATGGCTAATTAAGAGCATAAATTTTACTCCGACTGAAACTCCCTCCTGTTCCTATTTTGGTGAAAATATCAAAGTTGTTTTATACTTTGTTAATTTGCAATTATTTTACTTCCAGATTTCCAGATATAAGCTTTTGACCTGAACTTACCAGCATTTTAATTGTTTGATGGGGGATGAACAAGGTTAGTCTATGTTCCACTTCACCACAGATGTCAACTTAATTAGTAAAAAGCCCAAAGGCAGAGCAGTTTGGGGATTTGATTCTCATCACCCATTGGAGGGAAAAACATCAGCCCCAGAGAGTGTTCTCAGTATGTCTGCACCCTGTTATTTTTCCACTTAAAATTTCACCTCCAGAATAAAATGAACTCTCTTGGGGGGTACATGTAGTATACATTTACTTTGTGAGAAGCAGAAACATGCAAATGGTTTACTTATTTCTAAACTATGCTGGCTCCTGAACTTTCAAGCTAACTATAATATAAATACCAACATTCTAGATTTTAAGATGTCTTTTATATCATTATATACTATATTCACACTGTAAGTAATATATCATTAATAATATATATATATAAATAAGTAAAAAATAAATTAAAAATAATTAAAGGTAGTTTGTGTCAGAGACAAAAAAGTTGTAAAATGTGTTGGCTGTTCCTAATAAGCAACCTCTGATGCTGTGAAGTTATTTTATGAATATGCACTATAAATAAATGATGAGAGAAAAATAAAAATATAAAAAAATGCATAGTATATTCTTTGGAAAATACAAGTTCAAACCAACTCACTATAGAATCAGCAAAAACATTTAATCTAGAGATAGTTACAAAAATGACTTTTTTAGGACTTAGATTTCCCCTCCTTCTATTTAAAAAATCACCACAAAAGGGTATGTAGTAGCATAAAATTATTATGATGACATTCCACTTTGGCACCAAAAGATATACTGCTGACAATAAATCTCCTCTCTTTTTCCATATTTCGGTTTTCCTTTCCTAAGATATTTTTGTTGCAGACTTAAAAAAAATACTTGTTGAAACAGTGGGTATGAACATATAAAAATATGTGGCTTTAAAAGAAGATGACAATAACCTGGGGCTATCACTTAGGAGTTGAGAGACTACGTTCAGATTCGTTATAATTTCGGATTTGTTACAAATTTACAAAGTAAGCAGAGTAGGTGAAGCCCAGTGATGTGCAGTGATTTACCCAAGGACACACAGTTGTGAAAATCCGAAACTCGCATTCTGGCATCTAATTTCCTTCTTCTTATATCAGACATCTCCATTAAAGTCAGAAGGAATACACACAAGTGATTATAGCATGAGACCATAGACAATGAGTGATGTATGCCTAAGGCTCTGCACAGCATATGCAGGCGAAATTATCAGGAAACACTCTTGGATGATGTTGCATTAGGCCTTTTTATTGACAGAGAAGAGAAAGGCTGAATTTCTTTCCCATTCTAAAATATTTAAGGTTTGAGCATTTGGGTTTGAACGAAATGTATGTTTCAGGTTTGTATGTCCTCTGCGTAGAGATAACTTCCTGTTGGATTTTAGGGAGACTCTAAAATGATTTAAATGACTTCCTGAGCATTAAATAGCTCACGAAGAGCAAGATCTTGACAAATTATGTGTAATCAGAGACACAAATCCAAGACCTGAATTTTAAAACACCCCTTAGGTACACGTGCTTCAAAGCAGCAGATAGAAGGAAAAGTTCACAGGAATAAATGTTTTGGTTTTTTTCCACTCCTTAAATGGTCACAAACTCTGTGAAAAGTCAAAGGTCTAAGAAACACTACTGCCTGTTTGTACATTTTGCCCTAAAGCTCACATTTAAAAAAATCCTTTCAAGTTTTTAACACAAAGGATAGCTAGGCCATTCTAAAAGCTACTCCTGACAAAGGGGTTGAGAAGTCTCTACATCAAGTTCTCACTTCCACTATCCATGATTTAGTGGTTAATGTGGGACACTGGTCTCTAAAAAATGAGGTCAGTGGGTTTCTTCAGCCTGTATTGTGGTTTTACCCAGAAGAATGGGGAGAGACAACCAACGAATCCTTTAGAGCTCACTAGCCAACATCTGTATGTGCTTCTACTAAAATTTAGTGGCCATCTAAAACCCTCAAGTATTAACTACTCCTTCTAAAAAGATTTTATTTTGTGGTATTTAACATCCCTGGATAATACTTTCATGATTACATTTTTAGTCAGAATTCATGTTTAAAAGTATATCTATTCACAATATTGTGATTGAAGATCTTAATCATTATTTTGATTTTTCTATGTAGATGACTTTCATCCCATGGGGTTTTCTTTAAGGTGAGCATATTTGTATTAGAACACTAATTGGTTAGAAATGAGAGACAATGTTTGAGGGGTTGCCCTGCAGTAAGGTTTCACAGAAATTTATGGGAAATGTAAGGTACAAACAAAATGTAATAATTGTAACCCTAAATGTTGCAACCTTACATATAAACTAAGTTTCTAGAAAAGATGACTATAATAAAACATTTAAATATGATAGTATTATAATTTAGCTAAAAGTTCAGAAATATAACAATAGAAAACATCAGGATTTAAGGAAAGAAATATATCTAGACTATTTACAGCAACTGCCCACTCTATACCATTTTCCTCCTGAAATTGCTCTTATATACAGAACAACTTGTAGATCTTCCTTCTCCATGGAAACCCACTTTTCTCTAACAACAATTCTATAAGGCTAATTACTGCCCCAAAGATATATGGTACAGAGAAAGACATTGATCTTGACAATGCTGAGAAAATGAAATCATTGAAAATACCCTTGTAGAGGACTGTTTGTTTGAGTCAACTTTGTGTGTGTACATTTATATGTGATATATTAATCTAATACATGTAGGTATGCAGTTCTGGACTGTTTATGTTGTCAAGTATTTTGAAATAATAAATTTCCTACTCTTCTGTGTTGGAAACTATAAAATGTCCATAGACAAAGGACGATGCTGCAACTAAGGAATAATTTCTCAAGTGTTACAGGTAGACATATGGTTGCACTGATCTGAAAATGCTTAACTAACTTAGACATCTAGAAAGTGGGAAAATAATTATACTGGTCAAAGGTTAATTTGCTGCACTGCAATGCTTGGCACCAAGAGGTACATTCTTATCATTTTTGATGCTGCAATTGTGCATTCAATTCAGCAGTGGGTGTGCAGTTGATTATATGCCAGTGGCAGGCTGCTGAAATGCTATTTTATTTTAGCCAGTCTGCAGTTATTACAATGCTTTGACACCTCTGCCCAAGTTTAGTGTGAGGAAAGTTGTTGAAATTTCATTTCTGAAGAAGAGTTTCTGAGGTCTGGGGGTTGTATTTTTTTTAATTGTTGTTTGTTAAATTTACTTTTAGAACAAAAGTCACAGTTTTTCTAATTGTATCAGTTTGATCTAAATGCTTCTAAAGTGGTTATGTTCACACACAGTTTCTGGAGTTTTTGTTGCTGTTCCAGACGAGGATCTCTCATTGCAAAGTGATAAGAAGATTATATGAGTACAGAGCTCAGATTCTAACAGACTTCAGTGATTTTTGGAGGGGTGCCATTTCATCTTACCTAATTTTCCCGCCTATGTATAAAATAGTGAAAAATCCACATTCATGAAGCCCAATACATTTTCTAGGATGCCACTTTTTCAGTGTAATTTTCATAACGTAAACCAGAACCTATCTTGACAACATTCCTTTTCTTGAACTCCTTTTCTGTGTGTGAGTTATTTGACTGCAAGATTAAGATCAATCTTGCATTCCTCCCACCAACCACCTTCCACATGACATTCTGATCAAAATGCAAATCTGATCAAACTCATTTCCCCTACCTTCCTAAGCACAGAAACCATCCTCCCAAGACAGAGGTTGAAGAGATGGATGGCCTTTGTCTAACAGCTAATTAGAAAATTTCAAAAGGTAATTTAAGCTTTAATCAGGTCTTTGTGTAACTGAGTGGTCATTTAGATGTAGATGGTATAGTAATAGGCCATATCTTATTCTTGGCAGACTCGAGAAGATAAAATTTGAGAGAAGGGGATAAGAAAGGGACTAACATTGTACTGCATAAATATGTATTATACAAACTTTATTGTGAAAGAGGTGACCTTGTGAATTATGGAGCCTTGGGGAATCATTGCCTTTTCCTTCTTATGAGGTGTATCTGTACTACCTCTGTCAAATGTTTGTCCTCTAAAGACTAGTGGTAAGTGTACATGTATGGTTACATGTTCCAGTTGTCAACCAAAGAGCAATCTGTAAAATAGAGACTTACATGCAACTCATGCCGATACAGGAAGCTCATTGGAACATAAAAGTGTTCGCCTGGATGTTTTACGTGAAGTAGAATATTCAAGATTACTATGAGTTGCCCTGCTGGACCCTTAGGTCACAATTATAGATTAAATCATTCAGATTTAGGGAAACTGTTGAAAGCAGAGAACAATGTCCTAATCTGAGAGTAAGACTTAGGTATACTGGAAAATGTCCTGAAAGGTTGGTGAAGATTGGCAAGATATACATTAGAAGGTTCTCTTGGAGAGGAAGTGAATCTGAGAACACAAGTGTGGAATTTGGACACCCCTCTCCACATGTATATGGGTTCTTTTCTTTTAAGTCATGGAGAGAAAACATATTTTCCATGGCTTTTAGACTTTACTTCCACTTATGATGGAAGTCTGGTGCTTTCTAAAATTATATCCATAAGTAAATAACTATAGATTTTTAACCTCTTTATTACTATAGCTGCATATTATTTTGAAATCTGGAAGTAGGAGTCATCGAATTCTTTTCTTCATCTTCAAGATTGTTTTGCTCATCAATTTCTGCAAAGCAACCTTCTCAGATTCTGATAGAAATTGCATCGAGTTTATAGGTAAATTTGGGGAGCATTAGAATCTTAATAATACTATTTAACAATTCATGAACATGGGATAGCCTGCTTGCTTAGACAGTCTTTAATTTTTCTCAACAGTGTTTTATAGTCTTCTACTTTTTAAACTTTGTTTTGTTAAATTTATTTTTATCTTATTATTTTGATGCTACTGTAAATGAAACTGTTTTCTTAATTTCACGTTTTGCTTGTTCGTTGTGAGGATACAGAAATACAATAGATTTTTCTATAGTGACCTTGGATTCTGAAACTCTGTTGAACTAATTAATTAGTGCTAATAGTTTTCTAGTGATTACTTAGGCATTCCAATATGCAAAATCATGTCATATTTTAATACAAATCATTTTACGTCCTCTTTTCCAATCTGAATATCTTTTATTTTCTTGTCCAGTTCCCCTACTTCAAAATTCCAACACAATGTTGAATAGAATTGGCAAAAACTGATATCCTAGTTGTCTGATCTAGAGAAAAAAAATCTGTTATCTTGTTAGCTGTAGGTTTTTACAGATGCCTTTTATCAGGTTTCCTTTCAAACCTAGTTGTGATTATTTTTATCATAAAAGGGTTTCAGACTTTATCATGCTTTATCTGCACCTATTGAGATGATTGCATGGATTTCCTGTCTTAGTCAATTAATATGGTATAATACATTGAACAATTATCAGGGGTTAAACCAAGCTTGAATTGTTAGGATAAACTCCATTTAGTTGTGGTATGTTGTTATTTTTACAAGTTGTTTAAATCAGTTCGCTAATATTTTCTAGTTTTGAATGTATGTGCATAAGAGATATTGGTCTGTACCTTTCTTCCTTTCTCCGGGTTGGTAGCAGTGTAAAAATGGCCTCATACAATGAATCGCAAAGACTTCCCTCCTCCTGTTCTTTTGAGGAGTTTGAAAAGGCATTAATTATTTTTTAACTGTTTGGTAGGTTTCAGTCATGAGCCATCCTGAACCTGGGCTTTATCTGTAGGTATATTTTAAATTACTAATTTAACTTCTAACTTATTATGCAATAAACATCTTTCAAATAATGTCTATTTTTCTGTTAGATGCAGTGTTCTACAAATATCAGTTAGACCAAGTTAAATAACAGTGCTGTTTAAAACTCCCATATTCTTATTGATTTGGATGGTATAGTCATGATCACAGGTACTAAAAGAGGCACATTCAAATTACTAACTCTAGTGATGATTTTTTCCATTCTTCCCTTTATATTTGTAAATTTTTATTTCCCATATAGTAAAGCTCTGTTATTAAATACATATATATATATATATATATATATAATTGCTATGCTTTCTCAATATATAGACTTTTCTGTCATCAGAAGGTATCTTCTTTACCTTTGGTAATACTTACAGTCTACTTTGTCTGATATAGTATAGATACTCCAATTTTCCTGTGTTTCTTGTCATTTTTTGCCTGTCTCTCTTTTGATACCCACATGTCCTAGAAGAGATGTTTCACTCACTCCATAAAATTTTCTGAGCAATCAATCATCTGTAGCCAGCATTATTTGATATGGCACTAGTCAATGGCTCTCTCGGGTTGTGCTGAGTCTTAAGATGGTGACTAGAACGGGTGACCTGATGGTATTTGAATATGATATGTCTGTTTAATAATGTAATCTTCTTATCAAGATTGAAGGCAAATTTATATGGATAATGAAGAGATGGAGATTCAGCTTCACAAAATGAATGAGCCATAGAATAATTCTTACTCCTAGCTATTTTGAACAACAACTGTTATCATATTTGGAGTGATTGGTATCCAAGAAAATAACTCCAAAATGTTCTAAACGAGGAAAGTTTCAACATGTCTGCATGCTTTGGATAATGGTGAACAATGTGTCAGTGCTAGATCACAAACTTGAGTGTGATTTTCTCCTACTTCAGCTAACTTGAATTCAGAATAATAGTGTGGCATTGTGATATAGTTTGCAATGTCTATACTTAATAACGATATTTAGCCAGAACTCTGATTGTAATGACAGCATAATAACTCAAAAATCTCTTCAATAGTGAAATGAGAATGCGCTATCATTCGCAAGACTCTAATTTGTACTAAAAATTCTTTTTTTTTTCTTTTTGCAAAAGTTGGCAACATGAATTGCTACAACTAAAAGGATGTAGGAACATCTTGTTCAATATCAGCAGTTCATTTTGCCCAAGAAGTTGGGCAACAAAGTCCCCCTGGAAAGTTAACTATTGTTCTGATAGTCACATGGACAATGAGACCTTACTCATGTATTTCTCTAAGCACTTTTATTGCACGTACATTGAGCTACTATTTTTTCTGTGTGTTTTCTGCAAGCCACTTCAAGTTCTCTGTGAAATTAAGTATGGTATGAATAAAGGAAAAATGTATTATCTCTTCCTGCAAATTTGCTCCTCTTTTTATATTCTCTATTCTGGTCCTTACAATTCTTTCCTTTTCAGGGTACACCATAAGACCCCCTTCTCTACTGGTCTTCCTGTCTCTCTTGAGTCTTTTGCACATTTTTCTTATATCCCATAAATTTGCCTGAAAAGGTTAAGTACATCGTTGGTGATTATGGGAAAAGGAGACAAAAGATTGGGGAAACCGAAAGATAATATGGATGCCTCCAAGATGCCCTTTCAGGCACATTCCATATACACTAAAGATAATTTAAAGTGAATGAACACCTTCTGGATTTTTTTGATATATGACCATATAGTAATTTTTATTTCTTGTACTTGTTCCTGAATAAACTGCGAAACATAATAAGCACAGCAAAAGTATTATGAGAGTGGAAGACTCTGGACATTTATTTACCAATGTTCATATTCTCTTCCCTTTTGTCACATAACTAAACCACATTTTTGAAGATACCTTGCAATTGAATTACAGTCAACGGAAAGTCAGCAGAAGTAATATACTCCACATTCAGACTGATTTCCAATTTTTTCCATGTTTTTTCATGTTTTCTTCCTTTGATTGGTGCAAGAGTCACATGATGGAAGAAGCACTGGTCAACCACAGTACCTGAAGTTGAAGATGTGAAAGGTGGACTCTTGCAAACCACAAGAGAGAATGGGTTATTAATAATTTCACAAAGTCAGCAAGTGTAAATGAGAGTTGTTTGGGTCAAAGAAGGCATAAGGGCACTTAAAACAGATTTGTTAAGATTATGAACTTTGTGATCAGTGTACACTTTATGAAAGCAGTTTTAAAACTAGCTTTACTACCACTGGTTCTTTGGGCAACCTAATCTCACTAAACCTAATCTCACTAAACTTCAGTTTACGCACTAGTAAAATCAGAGTATGAATGACAACTATATTGACGGTTTGTTTTGTGGAGGGAAAGAATATATACAAAGATTAATTAATATCAAAAGGATAAATTGATAATGATGTTGGTTTATTTGTAGGGACAATGTAGACTGAAACTATTGCCCATATCCTCTGGCTCCAAATTATATCGTGCAACCAGAACATGAGCTGTCAACTTTGCAAAACTGAAATGCACAGAGGCAGACATCTCGTCATCAGAAATATGTGTTGAGATTTGAACAATTAACACAACAGCCTCACCCCTGTAAGGGGTGTGTTTGAGGGGCATTATCAGCACTTTAACAAGACTGGAATTGATGGATTCTTCTCCTCATGTCAGAATTATTTTCTAGCCTGACATAAAAGTCACTAACTGGCTTTTTAGTCAGACCCTACCCTTCTATTCTCATGTTTGTTTACAAAGAGAGAGCATATTTTGAATTACTGGAGTACAGAGAATGACTTTAGATAGTAGGCATTTTTAGTCCTCCTGCAACATTATGCAAGAAATAAAACTGATAAAATTAACTACAACTGTACATTAAAAATAAGTTATAAACTAATCAAATATGTCTAGGTAAACTTCCTTCCCTTTCTCCCTTCCTCCCTCTCTTTCTTCCTCCCTCCATCCTTTTCCCCTTTCTCCCTCCCTCCCTTGCTAATATGCACCAACTGAGAGAGAACACTTGAAACTTACTGCTTTTAATTTTGAAAAGTTTTATATTTGCAGAAGTTCACTTTGAAAATACATATATTCACCATTCTACTAACCTGACAGATTTTTTTACAATCTTAATTAACTAAGAATGCCCTTTTTGAACTTGGGTAAATTCCAGCTATTAATTTGCCCCCTGAAGAGCAAACCTGCCAAACATTCTAATTATCTATTCCTGTGAACAAGCAATTCAGCCACTGCCATCCCCAACACTTTCTCTACCAGCTTTTGGCCCCATCTCCTCTCCCAATGAGCCTGATGTGTTTGATAATAGAGGAACTACTTTCTCTTGTTTAATAGCTTTATTGAGATATAATTCACATACTACATAATTCACCCACTTCAAGTGTACAGTAAGTAGCCTTGAATAAATCCAGAGTTGCGCATCTACCACTTCAACCAGTTTTAGAATATTTCCATCACTCCAAAAACAAATAGTGCACTCCTTAGTTGGCCCAGTCCTCCCATCCCTGTCAGTCCCACATATTTATGAATTTGTCTATTCTTGACATATAAGATACACACACTCATACAATCAGAAGTCTTTTGTTGCTGGCTTCATTTACTTAGCAACATTTTTCAAGGCTTATTTATGTTGAAGCATGTAACTGTATTTTATTTCTTTTTAAAGCTGAATAATATTCTATTGTGTAAGTAACCTACATTCTATTTATCCAATCATCATGGATAAATTGACAGATCATGACTGACATTTGAGTTGTTTCCACTTTTGGCTTTTATGAATAATGCTGCTATAAATATCAGCATACAAATTTTTGTGTGGACACATGTATTTCATTTTTCATATATATATATATATATATATATATATATATATATATATATATATATATATATATATATTACTAGGTTACAGTAATTCTTTGTTTAACCATCTGAGCAAATGACATATTGTTTCTCCAAAATGGTGGAAACATTTTACATTGTGCGAAGAAGTGATATTTCACTGTAGTTTTGATTTGTATTTCCCTGATAGCTCGTTACGTTGAATATCAGTATCACCAAGAAGTGATGTTGGGCATTTGTATATCTTCTTTACAGAAATGCCTATTCATATTCTTTGCCCATTCTTAGATTGGGTTGTTTGTCTTATTCTTGAGGTTTAAGAGTTATTTATTGCTTTTATATTTTAGATACAAGTTTCTTTCTATTGAGTATATAAACTACAAAATTTTTCTCCCACCATGAAAGTCATCACTTCACTTTCTTAATACTGCTCTTTGAAGCACAAATAATTTTAATTTGGGTGATGCTAAATTGTTGTTTTTGATGTCATATCTTACCAAATCCAAGAACACAAATATTAACGCTTATTTCCTTCAATAGTTTTATAGTTTTAGCTCTTTTGAGTTTCCACACATAACATGTGACTGTTCTATTTTCCCAATACCATTTATTGAAGAGATTTCCCTTTCTTCAATGTATACACTTGACTCCTTTGTCATAGATAAACTGTCCATATGTGTGAGGGTTTATCTCTGGGCTCTCAATTTTATTCCATTTGTCTGTGTATTTGTTTTGTTCCACCATCACACTGTTTTTATTATTGTAGTTTTATCATAGAGTTTCAATTTTGGCAGTGTGATACCACTACTATTTTGCTTTTTTTAACAAGATTGCTTTGGCTATTCAGTCTTTTGTGATTCTATATGAATTTTAGCAATATATCTGCTCTACTAGAGAAAACTTGGTTAAAAACAAACAAAAACCTCTTCTTCAGGTCGAACTATCTTGGTACCTTTGTTAAAAATTGGTTAACCATAAATGCTGTGACTCATTTCTGGATTCTCATTTCTATTCCATTGGTTTATAAGTTTGCCCTTGTACCAGTATCACACTTTGTTGGTTATTGGAGTAAATTCTGAAATTAGGAAATGTAAGCCATCTAACTTTATTTCTTCTTTTCAAGATGGTCTTGGCTATTCTTGCCCTCTTTCATTTCCATATAAATTTCAGTTTGAACCTGTCAAATTCTGCAAAAAAAAATCAGCTGAGGGTTTGATAAGGATTGTACTGAATCTGTACATCAATTGAAATGAATGTTACTATTTTAATAATACTCTGTCTTCTAATCCATGAATATGAAAAGTCTTTTCATTTATCTAGATCTCCTTTCATATTTTCCACCAATATTTTATAGTTTTAAGAATTTTTGTGTTTTTACTAAATGTAGTCCTAATTATTTTATTCTTTTTGATTGCAAATCAAGTTGTTTTTATTTAGAGGCTTTTGTCTTTAATTGAATATTTCAAAAAGGACTACTTATCTAAAATTCAGACTGAAATAACAAAGGCTCAGAATTGGGAAAAATCCCAATTCTATCTTACCCATTACAGAGGACTGTTCAAGCAGGGAAATTTTTTGTCACATTTAAAAGACACCTCAGTACTTGAGTGTCACTATCAATTACAGTTTTTTTTAAATGAGTTTCTCTTCGGACTCAGGAAGTAGATGAAGTTTATGTTGGGTTCTTCAACAACTCTTTCTTTAGAGCCTCGATCAAAGATACCTAGAATTCTCTTAAAGCATGCTAGGTTTCTTAACATTCTTTACTTAACTGCAGACTATCCGTGTAGTTTCTTTTTCAGGCTAGCCTTTGCTAACCAGGACCCTCACTCTCAACTGTACACCCTTCCATCTCAAGCTTTCTATGGATAACATTAATTTCCTTAACATAGAAGAATGTGTATTAGAGATTTAAAAGATTTAAGATTAGAAATTTAAGCACCAGAATAAGGTGAGAAGGTCACGGGGGCAGGAGATATGGCCACAAATGCAATACCGTATTATCATAGGCCTCAGAGATGCATGCAGTCTTCATTGAACATGTAGTCTCTCTCTCTCTCAAACACACATACAGGTTAAACCTAGCAAAAGGTCAAGGAAAAAGGGCCACCAACAGGTGTGAAAGCAACAGAAGTTACCAGAACAAGCTGAGCTGTCATCAAGAGTAAATCAACGTAGGACCAAATGATAAAATTTGATATGGTTACAATAAAGGGCAGAGGTCAGCGATAAAGCCAGATGTAGAGACAGTAGCAAGAGAACTGATATTAATTAGGGTCTCAGTTGCTTCCCTTAGTCATTTTCAGTTCAGTTCCTTCCCCTTGAGGGGGTCCTGTTTATCTTTACAGATTTCATGTTTTTTGGGCTTTTTTTTGTATCAGTGAGGGTTCAATAATAAAGCAGAATTACTAGTAGATGTCTACCCCATCACTATTTTCATCACTGTCTCTTTCTCCATTCCTATCATTATCTTAAGTTATATTTATGTATTCATATCTGAATTTATAGTAGCTATATTGAGGGGCCTATTTATAGAAATTTTGTCATGTGACTCCATTGCTTCTGAAATTGGTATTGGATCCTAAACTCTCGGGGCTGGCAGTTAAGAAGGAAAGACAAACATGAAGCAGGGGAAACAAAGATAAGCTAGAACCTGCAGGGCTGAGCAAGTTCATCACAAGTCTGAACTGGAAACAAGCTGCTCTCATCATGACCTTCAAGCCTCCATCTTTGATGATAGAGCTTTCCTGGAGAAGTTGGCATCCTTCATCTCAGAACTAAACATCTAACTGCCCCATGATGTGGAAGAGGTACAAGAAACAGGTGCTACAAATGTTGTGAACGCAGCCCACAAAAGGATGAGGTAACAGATAAGAGAGAAATCTATGTAAGCACAAGAGCACTTCATGCCCTACACTGATCTTTCAAGCATAAGAAGAGATGGCTCTGCTTCATTTATCTCTTCCCCATCTGATACAAAATGTGTCTTGTGATGCCACTAACTCAGTACTATGTAGGGAAGGAATATTTATTGTTCCAGCTTAGCTAAATTAACACAAAATGAATCTACAATGTTTGCCAACACACATTATGTTTTTATCAGTGAAGAACTTAGAAGCACTTGATATACCTTCACATTTTCTGTATTTTCTTTTTTTACCAAGGTAACATTGGTTTACAACACTACAGATGACTCAGAGGTGTACGTTCACACCTCTTTAGATGAACGTTGCCCTTAGTCAGGAAAGAGCCTTCACTCTCTGGGATTCATGTTCCTGATGGCTGACTAGGAACTATCTCAGGGCACCCTGGGATGAGATTCTTGAGCTCTGAGAAGCATTTTCCACTTAACGAGCTCCCTTAAAAGAAATGTAACCAGAAGGATAGAATTTCTCAGTTCAATGACATTGAAAAATATATAAAGCTTGAAAAGCTAACCTTTTATATTCTTGTGGATTACGGTACAGTCTCACACACATTTTTACCCCCAAGTTGTCCTCCTATGAAATTTGCTCTTCAATAATGGGGAGTGGAGTGAGTAAAGGTTAGTTGATATTTATAACTCATTTTCTTTAGTAGATGTAACCATAGCTATATAAATAGGACTAAGAGTACCTTGTTGAAGAGCAAACAGATTTGGGACGGCAGGCCACTCATGTGCTCTTTAACTCAAATAAATTCCCTTCCCTTAGGCATCAATTTAGAATATCTTGCACTATAAAAATGAATGTACCCAGTGCTATTCATTTAATATTCTTTCTAGTTTTGTTTGTGATCATTGTTAATGAATGAGGTAGAAAAGCACAATAGAAAGCAAAATATTACTGGCTTTGGATGCATATATAAAACTAGTTTAGAATTTGAAACGATTTCAAGAATGAAAAGAATTATAGGTTAGCCCTTGCAAATTGTCAACTGCCCTGGGCCAAACATGATTTATATGTGCAGTAAAGATTGCCATTTGTTTCTTGTTCTACCCTAGGATTCCATTTCTCTTTTAGTAAATATGACATCCTCCCTTACCACACACACAACCATCCATCACCAACAATTTTGAAAGAAAGCAGAATTTTGTAATGTTTGAATCTTGATGGATCATTTATGGTTATTTTCAACAAATGGCCTGATGGATTTTCCCAATAAGCTACATACCAAACGCATTTTTTCCCCTCATGGGGACGTTATCTTATTAAATACAAGTGACAAGATCATGATTTATTTGCCAAGAATGAGAATTACATTCTTTTAGCAAAATCAATTTGCATCTTTCTCTGCGGTATTTTATATATATATATATATATATACACACACATCTTTTTATAGATAATTGATTACCTGCATTTTTTTGGTTTTGTTTTTGTTTGTTTTGTATTTCTTTGCTACTTCTTCTTGGGAGCCTATTTGGAACCACAGCCCTACATTCTCAATGATTTATTCTTTTAGCTGATATCCCATAGGAAACAATCGTCCGTTGTTGCATATCCATGCATGTTGCATGTCTGATATTTCAGGACAGTTAATAATTAAATGAACAATATGATTCCTAATTAACTGCAAAATGATTTGATGGCGATTGATGAAGCCCTACACTGGTGATCCAACAGCTTCCACTCTAAGGGAAAAAGGTGACAGCATTCATTCAAAGCGAGAAGATGAAAGCAGATACAATTGAAATTATTACAGATTGGAGAAAACTTTAGAAAATACAGCCTAAATTTTGGGCTAATAGAAAATCAGGAATGGTCAGAATTAGCAACCAAGCCACTAGCCTTTCCAAGCTGATGCCAAATCCACACTGATTTTCCCTTAATAGTTCTTCCAGGACTCCTTATTTTCACCCCCATTGGAAAACATACTTAACACTTCCTTTTCTTTTGGTCTCAAATAAAGCAGTCTCAACTGGTGTGTGGGGCTTTGTCTAAAAGAGTAAAACTTGAGCTTACCTACATTTGAATAATGAGTAGCAGTAGTTATTACAGTTATAACCTTGTCAGCTATAAATATGATATACATGAAGACATCAGTTGGTTGAAATTCAGAACGAGTCACAGACTATCTTTCCTGCCTGTGGAGAAGGTAACAGTCTTATTAATGGTACATAATGCATTGTGTATAGAAGCCATATTTTAATGAAATGACAAAGAGTTTGATTAGACTCCCTCTCAAGAACTACTGCTGTCTTAGTTTTATAGAATTTAGAACTTTTTCTTAAGGTGAAAAATTTACAAGAATCAGGAATAAAATTACCTTGATAATCACATTTCTCTGGAATAATATTCTTAACATCTGTCCATATAAATCCCACTTACCATTAAGATCAGCAGTGGCTATACTTTTAAAATTTCTTTTGACAGTAAATCAATGTCTGGTAAAAATGCAATTCAAGGAAATTCTCAGCTAATGGAGTAGGGATTTTTCAAAGAAATGAAAGACATTTACATGGGAACCACAGATTCAACTTTCACCGGATGCCCAAAGGAAGAAAAATATACAAAAAGAATCTGAGCACAAAATTGAGTATCGGACTTAAATCTTTTCAGACTCACCTTAGCTACTAATAAGTCACAACCTTGGATAATCCAAGTTGTATGAATAGGTTTGAATTTTCTCATCAGGGAAATGGGATGGTTTTTGTTTGACATGTTTCTTTGGGTTTTGATGACCTAGTGAAGAATAAGATAGTACTCTGACAACTTCAAAGAACTATATAAAGCTAAAAATGCTATAATATAAGGTTACCTAGATATGACAATCCCATTGAGAGTCAAGAATACTTTATGGTGAGCAAATCTTTACTATGTTTTTCTCTAAATTAGTGCTTCCTCATTCTAGCTACATACTGGGAAATGCTGAAAAACACTAATGCCTGGGCCTTTCCACCAATAACTCCTATGTTACGGGCCTAGAGTAAGCCTGAGCCTCAAGCTTTCTTAAAATTCTCCAGGTGTTTCCAAGGCGCAACAGAGGTAGAGACATACTGCAAAATATTACACAAAATGGATTTTTGGACACTGACTCCTGCTATACCTTGTACTGCCTGTGTGGAGTAAATATAGAAATGTAGAGTTATCCTTCAGATATTCACTGGATCTAGTAATAGGAGGTAGATCAATGAGACAGAATCAGAAAATTTATGCATGAATCTTGGATATGTCACTTTTGAGCTGTGTGATTTTGGGCAATTAGTAACTTCACCAATGATCATAACAGCATGAGAGCTAGCATTTATTGCGCTATGGGCTGGTAATGAGATGCAGCAGACATGCCTAGTTCCCAGAAACGCCCCAAGGTGAACACTACTATACAGCACAGGAAGCTGCAGTTTATTCAGAGACTTGCCCATGCTTTTCCTTATTTTCGAAATGGATCTAACAATAATATGTCACACATGGTGATTATATGAGGTAATGTATACAAAAGTTCCTTGTAAATTAAATCACTGACATAAATTCCATAAACATATAATGCTGTGGGGAAAGCATGAATTTTAATTTCAGAGAGACTTGGTTTTCTAGCCCAGTTCTGTCCAGCATTCGCATTTCAACCTTGCGCAGTTTTCTTAGCATTCTTTTGACTGTACTTTTAAAACCATTTAATGGAGACAATAATACTTTGGTAAGGTTATTGTGGATTACAGATAATGTATTTAAGAGCAATGCACAGTAGCTGGTATTACAGCTCAATAAAAGCAGCTACTGTCATTTACAACTATGTAATCTCTGTAAAAGCAGGCAATTTCTGTTCTCAGGTTTAAGATTAATAACTACTGAATTTGGAAAGCATTTTTTGTCTTTGTTGCTAGTGTTACTGGAGTTCCGTTTTTCTATATTCCATTCTGGATTTTGGATCATTAGGGCTGGGCTTTTGACTTTGTATATCCTACATCTAAAGATCATTTGGTCTATCTCTACAGTAAATACATCCAAATATTTGGCTACAACAGCTCCCATCTTCCCGTTCAGAGTATTTCCAGCCCAGTTCTGTCTTGATGTCTAAAAACTTCATGTAGACATAAAAATTCATAGACCCTAAGTTTCTGCCCCATTCTGCATAGAATTCAAAATATATATAACAGACATTATAAGGAAATCTAAGACTTTTTTCCTACTCCTTGGTCCTTTTATTAAAAAAATAGACATTTAAACCATCTCAACCGTGGTATATTACTTCATTAGAAATGAAACTGTTTAGAAGCCAAAGGGTCAACACTTAGAACAAGCTATATGTTGGACAAGAGACCATTGCTTTATTTGTACTATGGGGTGGGTGGATCACCTTCACACTCCTGGGTGATTATTTAAATATTTGCTAGGATATATGTCAAAACAGAAGAACAAGGAAGAAGGTATGTATTTGCTTCTGCTTAAAGAGTCACCATGAAATGATGTTAGTGTTGTTAGCAAGTGTGTCATGATATTTACACAGTTTACACATTTTTGGTTCATCTCATCACTAAAATATCTGCTTACTACTACAAAAATAACATGTAAGGGATAAAGATGCCATAATAATTAATCCCCAAGCTCACAGAATTTGTGACTTATTTGGAAAGACAAGATTCTACATAGTTACAGTTCATCAGTATGTAACAGCTAAAACATAGAACAACCTAAGTGCTCATTGACATTACTGGATAAAAAAGTGGTATATAGACACAATGGAATAATACTCAGCTATGAGAAGGATGAAATCTTGCTATTTGTATCAGCATAGGGGCATAGTAGGGTATTAAGCAGAGTAAATCAGAAAGAGACAAACACCACATGATTTCACTCACATGTGGAATAGAAGGAAACAAAACATACCAGTAGACTGGCAATGAAATGGTGATACCACAGGGAATGAAATGAGAGGATGGAGCAATGTGTAGCGGGGATCAAGTGCATAACAGTGGATGGTAATTAGAACTTTGGCGGTGAGAATGGTATGGTATTTAGGTGTGAAGCTGTGCTCCTGAATCTTATAATGTTGTAAACCGACATTACCTTGGTTTTAAAAATCAGTATGAAATAACGAGGCAGAAGTGCTGATGGAGTTTTTATGAATATGAGAGTACTGTGGGCCAGGGTGGCTTGCGAAGTTCTTGTGGAGATGATAGTAAAGTGGACCTTGTAAGAATGAAGATATTTTGGTAACAGGGAGGGCAAAAGCCTCTAGATAACAGGAATGTTATGCATACAATAATATCTATATGACTATGCAGTAATCAAGTTTAAGCTCTCTCTTCCTCTGTCCACACCTTCTCTTATTCTCTTTTCCTCCCTCAAGAGAACCAAGTAGAAGTCTGAGAATAATCAAACCATTGCTAACTGTTGAAGAGGTGTATGAGCTTTATAGCAGGTAGCTGCCTCCACCATGAAAATACTTATAATCAAGGCAGAAGATAGACAGATACTGTGTTAGGGGTGAAATTTTTCTGGCCATGGTTTTCTATGAAGCTATTCATGACTCAGGTTCCCTCAGCAGTATACCTTCACAACTTGATTGTTCCCATGTGTCAATGCCTGCTAGTCACTGTGTCGCTCAAATACTCATACCACAATTTAACTGTTTTTATTCAATAATATGAGGTCTGGGTAGTAAGTATCAGTCTCTCCCTCATCTGTGTTCTGTGTTGCCCTCAGACAATTAGTACAGTCCATTGATTGCATGCTGGTCTGTACCTCTCAGCTTCACGTGAGCTAGTCACCTGTGATTCTTGCTTTACCCCTGCATACAGAGTACACACATTTTCCCTTCTTTCTACTTGATTGATCTCCTTAACTCCAGGTTGTAACTCCTTTCTTGGCTATCCACTTTTGACTCTCAAATGCGTAGCTTTTACTTCTATTTCTACACTGGCCCAATTTTACTGTTTAATCTGCATTCCAACCTCTTACCTAGTTCCGTATCTGTGGAGTTGACTATTGCTTGATATCTCTGTCTGCCAGTTCCATAAACAATTCAATATCAGCCTATCCAAATTTATATGTTCCCCTCTCCTAAATGTGTTCTTCCTCTCAGTCACTTTTTCAATTCATGGTGCCACCATCTGCTTGGGTATCTGTGTTAAGAGTTGTTGTGGCTATGAATGACAGACACCTAAAATAACGGTGATATAGACAAAATAGAGATTCATTTTTTCTTGCATGTAAATGAAAGTACTTAGGAGTTAATTTGGCAGCTCTGCAATCATCAGAGACCCAAGTCTCTTTAATCTTGCTATTCCCCCCTCTTCAATATGCGTCCCCCACCTTGCATTCCAAGGTGACTGCTCCATTACCAACCATCATGGTTGCATTCCTGTCACAAAAAAAGGAGGAAAGGGGAGGAAAAGGATGTGCTCCTTCAAACTAAGAATTCATTCTTGGAGTTTCACCTACCACTATCACTTTCAGTCATTGTGAAGAACATAGTCACATGGCTGAAAGGAATCTTGGAAACATGGTATTCTATTCCCATTAAAATTAAGGTCTCCTATTACTAGGCAAGAAGGGTATAATGTAATTTGGGGAAATAGTAAGCTGGAGTGCTTTTTATCTTCTCCCTTTTCCTAATTTTCTGCCGCCAAGATGAACACTTTTCATAATTCTATCTCCCAAATGACTTGCTAGCTTACCCAGGTCCCACCTCTCATGCAGACCATCTCTCACACAACACAGACTTCTTTCTGGGAGTTCTCTGAGTCAGTTGCACTGTCCTGCATATACTTGATCCTTCACCACAGGTCCCTAAAGTTTTCTTTCAAGAGTGCAGATTTAGTGGTCATTTTTGTTTGAGTCTCTGTTGCATTAGGGACAAAGCTTAAAGTCCTGGCCATGGAGTATGAGCAAATTTCTCCTTGAACATGCCTTATTCTCCAGTCATAGAAATTTCCTAGAAGACAGGGATTATTGTGTGTCCCAGGACCTTTGTCATGGTGTCCCCTTTGTCTACTATGTCCTTTTCTTGTCTTGGCAAATAAACACCTACTTCCCCCCTCAAGCCTCAGAGGAGACTTACTTGCTCTTTGTGGACTCTTCTTTGAACCTTTAACCTCTAAAAACAATGTCTGCTTCACAGTAAGGATTCAAAGAATATTTACTATATGAGTTAATGAAGAAAACCAAACATCTAAATGAGTTAAAGTTTGTGCAAATTAAGAGGAAATAAACTTTGAGTAAAGGTGTGAGGCCTTTTTTATAGATGAAATGACTATAGTTAGCTGATAAACTCAAAGGCATTTCTTTTGAGTATTTCATCCTTTTCCACTGCTTTCTGAATCTTAGCTGCGCTATGTGTAGTTAAATCACTAGCTTAAGTGTTTTCTCAGTACAGAGTAGTATTGTAACATGCTCAAAATTCAGGAAGAAAAAGAATTTTAAAAAATAATTCTTACCTTGAAGTCCACTGATAATTATCCCGGACAGAGTCACAAAAGCTCTCTGAGCGCTAGTTCAGCAAGCAGCATGGCCATGTCGATGAACTTTTCTGGATTTCAGTTGCCTGTAAATGAAAGATTTGAAAAAGATTATGTCTAAGTTCTCTTAATTGGGTAAAGTCATGCTCTGAAAAGAAAGTTGATGTGCTTTGCTTTAAAGAATGTTTTCCCCCTTGGATACTTTCTTCTGACCAGGGAAAATAAACTCAGGATCTCTGAAAGGAAAGGTCATGAATGGAAGGAAGTAAGGTCCAGGTAAAGGAGATCTTAAAACAGGAGAGCAATAGAGTCAGGTGAACAAAGATTTGTGACCCAGCCTCTTTTTTCCCTCCGTCCTCACACTGTTCTATTTCATTTTTAGGGCAAGAGATGAAAGTAGGTTGGACTGGGAGGGGGATGGGAAGAGGGGCATCCTGCAGCTGCAGTTTCCTTTCATGTCCCCCTTAAATATGGGGACTGGGTGCAGGGAAAGCTAATTGAGATGGGATGACTTCCGATGTGCCTGAGGGTCCTAAACCCTTTCATCTCTGCTAGCCCTCTGAACATTTCAAATATGCATAATGACAAACAGGAAGATTCCAGTTCTGACAGGGCTGGATTGAGCATTTTCTGCTGAAAAGATGTGCCTTTTAGATTCCGGGGCCTGGACTGTGTGTGGGGGTGGGGGTGGGGCTCGGAGTGAGGACTTTGGCTTCCTCTCCTCTAGATGAAAAGGCAGCTGCCTTTGAAATTTCTGTGTTGGTGGTTTGACAGGCACGAGGGTAGAAACACCTGTGATTGAGAAAGCAAATGAGAGGCTGATTTCTCCTAAAAGAGAAGGGAATTGCACTCTCTGGGGAATGTAGTGTGACGTGGGAGTGCCTGAACTAGTCCCCCAGAAGGTTCTAATGGGATTCTCTCCTTCAATAACTTTTTTAAGCCCCGAGGCTCTGTCATACAAGAGTACATTCTGCCTAGTGAACGTCTTCCTGAGGTGGTTAACAAGTAGCTCAGTTTTGAGTTCTTAGCAAGCAGGCCTTTTCAGTTGCTCCAGTAGTTACTCACCCTTTTGTTTCTCCCCAGGATATTTGGATTCTTGGTTGCATTTTGTTTTGTTTTTGATAGATTATGTGGTAAATGGAAGAGATAGGTTTTGGAAAAGACCTTACTTGCTACCAGTTTCTGCATTATGTTGAGGAGTTTGGCAAAAGATAAGCCATTAGCTCTACTGAATAAGTGGCTGTGGTCCTTTACAATAGTCTTCACCAGGGCAAATAATTATCCTTAACCTTTTCTCCCCAGACCGGAAGTGTGCTTTATTGTTCACAAGATACTACTTTTTCAAGCCCTAATTTCCCTTCACTTGGAACCCAGGCATCTGAGAAAACACCGTTAAGTAGCAAGGCCAATGGACACATTCTTATTATTCCCAGCATCAGTTCTTTCTGTGGAATTGTCATGATGGATGGGTTTTCATTCAAGTACCTTTTACATTCACCTGGCCACTTTCCCAGCAACATTTACATTTCATTCTATTCATTTTGGGGGGCTGAGTACTAAAGTCACATGGCATAAAATGGAAGATGTATGAGTATTTAGTGGAAAGTCTCTCTCTTGCTACAGTTCCCCAGCTAGTTTGTTCTTCCTTCCAAGGGCAGCCAATATTATTGGCTTTTATACATCTTTCCATACTTATGCATGAAAGATGAGGACAGGTTATCTTAAGTACTTTTTAAATCCAAATGGTAGTAGAGTTGGTCCCTTGGTTGACTGACTTTTATGTCTTGGAGTTTTCATCTATCATCAGTCTGTACACTAATACTTGATGCTTTGCCATGACTGCACAGTCATTACTTGAGTTGGGTCCCAGCCCACGCTGCTTCCTCCAGTTGCCAAGCACTACAGGCCCTTGTGGATGGGACAGTGCCATCTTAAATGAGTGGCCTTATGTTAGGGACTTCTGAATACTGGTCACTATCCAGAGTGAGAGAGTCAACCACTTGTGGTCTTAGTGACACTTTGTTTCCCATTTGTTAAATAAACCCCATTATTGTTATTCCCTGAACCAGAGTGGTCTTGCAATTGTGTGTGCTAGTGAAGAACTCACAGACAGTGACCTGTCTTCTGTTGGACTCTATTGTCCTCTATTGTCCTGTCTTTGCATGAATACAGCATCCATACAGCTGTCTCAGGAACAGCAACATTGCAGTTTTCTCCTCCCCCATTAAGGAAAGTAATATGTCTGTGTCTGTGATTTCTCCCACTAAGTTTGGTGCTAAACTTGCCATAGCCTGATGTTCATAGTCCCTCACCCCCTCAGCTCTCAGCCACCAGATCCCTGCCACCTAGAGATCATTTTCTTTTCTTCAGTGAGAAAACAAGATTCCAGTCTCTTGACCTATATTACTCCGTTAGCAATACAACTTTTACATAGCTTCTTTTATTATGCCCTGGGCATAGAAAAATATTTAACCATTTTAAGGCCACTTAAAACTGTAACATGTTATTGGGATGTCACTGCAAGTAACAGCCATGTTGCCCTATTTCCTAGTGTCATACACATGTACTGTAAGGCAACTCTGCTGTATCTAGACACATATCACAGGATACAGATATGTCATTTAAGAGCATAAACTTGTTCCAGGAGTTGGACAATGACATTCTTTGTAGTTAACAGTGGATATTAATTCCTTTATATAGCCCCACAATATATACAGGACACCAATTGTATTTTCTAGGGTAAGAATCATCTTATTCATTTTATTTCCTTCACTACCTACCATGGTATCTGGAATTTAGTAAGTATTTACTATAGGCTGAAGTAGCTGAGTATTTGGAAAAAATATTAGAAAAGATAAACTGTTGAGTTTTACATCCAGTCCATACCGTCTTTTTATCTGTTAGGGTTTGAACAGAAAAAATAAGCCATAAAAAATTATGTAAAAAGAAAAGAATTTATTACAGAAATCTGACCTTACACAACCAAGGAAGCTAATGAAATAGTTTCATATGCTTGTTGTATCTGCACCAGAGGCCAGGCCTGATATCAACAGGACAGGTAGTTACAAGGAGAAAGTGGACATGGGGACAAGCTGGAATTTGGGTGAGTCTCTAAGTTCCCCCCAAGTTTTCAGCTTCAGGGATGCAGTGACTGAAGGAGGACCTGGCACCACTCACTATAAAAGACTGAATAAGGACTTACCCCAGGGGTCAGAGAAGGTGAACATGCAGTTGGAGCAAGAGGAAACACAGACCAAATTTTTGTTCAAGAAACTTTCTACTGACCCAAAGTATGAGAAAGTGGAGAGGGGCTGGCAGGAACTGGAGGAGCCTGGGCCCAGCTGCTGCTCCATTCCAACAGGGTGAGCCAGCAGATTAGGGACAACATGTGGGATTTGCAACAGAGCCTGTAATCCTCACCATACTTTCAAGTATAAAATGAATACGGAAACTGCTTCACTTGTATCATTCATATCTCACCCAATGTGTCTCCCATGGCTGACGTTAACCAAAAACTACATAGAGTTGGGATGTCTGGGAAATGTAGTTCCAGGTTAGCTAAGTTGACAGTACAGATCTACCAGAGTCCCATCAGCAGTGTTTACTTTCTTCTGTTATCACTCAATATCAGACTTTCTAAAAAGAAACATTCACACGCTGTAAATTAGCTCCCCAATGTAATCTTCAACATTTATCAAGAGGCAAAGATGAAGCTTGAATCTTTCCACTGCTTCCCATGTATTTTATCTTCATGGGAAAACCATGATTTAATTGGGAATACAATAATCAGTTCACCTAAAACAATTTACAAAGAGAAAAGTATTCATCTCTGTATGATATCATAGAATGCAGCTGGGGAGAAGAAAAATACGATTGTGTCTTCCCAGTGGCTGTTTCTTCTTAGTTCAGTATTTTATTTTTCAGCCAACTCAAGGTTAAAGCAAATGTGCAGATTAGCTCCTCTTCCCCTTCTTCTTGAATTAATTTCATTTTAGTCAGAAATTTTCTAAATGCAATAAAACATCTTGAGAGTAGAACTTGCAGAATCTCTAGATAGTAGATCCTATTCAAGTACTGTGGTAGACTGTACCTAATTGGTACCAATCTTTCACTAGTGCCTGAATGTCACCTTTGTTGTGTGACTTCGCAGTTCATCCGATTACAGAGCCTAAATATATTTCCTTACTGCTTGACTTTGGTTTTGGTCATGTGACTTTCAGTAGTCAATGGCATGTTGGCAGAAGCAAGCGGCCATCTCTGCACATGAGACTTAAGTGGTCTTTCATCTGTTGCTTGTTCTCTTGAATTTGTACCATCCCCTGGGAAGAGCTTGTCTCAGGCAATGCAACCCTACAGGCTGGTTCCCCAGACAAGCAACTATGATGTGGAGCTGCTCTCGGTGACCAGAAGATCTGTGAGAATAAAAATTGCTGTTCGAAGCCAATTTCTTTTGGGGCGGTTTGAGACACAGTATTTTCATGAAAATAGCTGTAACAGCTACATTTTTTTCTATATAATCCCCACTACTACCAAACCATGAAACAGAACAAAATTCAGTAGCTTAAAGCAGCAAATGCATACAAATAAATGCCTTTAGCCACAGATCAGCAACTTAGGCAGAGTCCAGCAGGAAAGGCTAGTCTCTCTTCCACCTGGGGCACTCAAATGGGATTGGAAAACCCGCTCCCAAGAGGACTTACTTGTGTGACTGGCAAGTGGGGGTTCGCTACTTACTACAGCTCACTGAGGCCTCTCCACGTGTACCTCTCCTTGGGTTGGAAGTTTCCTCACACCTGGTGACAATGTTCCAAGAACGAGCTCTTCTGAAGACAGAAAATGGGCCCAGCAACTGACAAAACCCCACTTCTGCCATATTCTCGCCCCCAAGCACATAGAGGACAGAGGACAGAGACTTCGCTTCTGAAAGAGTGTCAATGGACTGTGGGACCATGTTTGAAAACTTGCACAAGAGTATTTTTTGAAGGTTTTGAAATTGCTTTATTTTTTTGATATTACTCTTTTTAAAATTATTTTTTCCTTCAATGGCATGGACCCCTTTAGGTAGAAACCCTTTTACCAGCAATGGAAAACACATTGCCGTGGCCAGGAAGTGAAAATAGAGGAGCAATGGAAACACACAAGAGAGACATGAGAAATGCCACCCACTTAGCATGCTTCTTAGAAATTCCGCACTTTCTAATCCAGCAACAGAGAAGAGAGAGACCAGTATTGGGTGGCCCTCCTGGCAATTAAAAATATTCAAAGAACTTTGAACAACTTGAGGAGTTGGAGTAGGAGTCTGACAAAACAAAATTTGGCCCACATCATGGAAAGAGGAGAACTTTAATCAGGTGATCTGTTCCTATTCTGCAGTTTCTTTAGCGTGACCCTTGGAATGTTACTTAACCTCTCTGGGTCTCCGGTCTTTCATCTGTAAAATGAAGTGAACACAGTGAATTTGAGATTTCTTCCTCTCCTGACACTCTATGAATCATTGCCATTTTCTTTATAACTCTGACATCTAGATGATGGCTTGGACTTTCTATATATAATGCCTCAAAATCTATTTTTGCTCTTTGCCCTCGATAATGAATGGGATTCCTTAGTAAAACCAAACCTTACAAGGGCTGAGCAATAATGAGCTTCAGAATCATAACGGTCAGGCTGAGTGGAGCTGCCACACTGGTGGCTGAGCTCTTCTTTCTATAATTGGAATAAAATGAAAACATCTTCTCTTCTCCCATTTCAGCACAGAAAAGGCAGACTAATATGTCCAAAGGTAAACTTACAAAAACTAGGGGAACCACATCAAAGCAATTGTCCCCCAAATAAAAGTAGCAAAAAACATTTATTTCTAATTATAGGACATAAAAGGAACAATTTTCTGAGCTAAAATCTTATGCTAAATAATGACTTCCAATTTCAACGGTGCCATGGCTTTGCTCTGATTAGGACTGGGTTCAAATCACAGCTCTATTATTTAAATCTTTTACCTGAGCTAAATTACCTGAACATATTCAGCCTTAATTTCTTCATCTTTAAATGAGGATCATCATACCCCAATGGTCTGAACGTTCCCTCCAAATTTAGATGTTGAAATCTTAACTCTTAAGGTCATAATACTAGGAGGTAGGGGCGTTGGAGGGTGATTAAGTCTTGAGGGCAGAACTTTCATCAATGGAATCAGTGTTCTAATAAGAGAGATTCCACAAAGCTGCCTAGCCCCTTTCATGGTATGAAGACCACAGCGAGAAGCTGGCGATCTTCCACACAGAAGAAGGCCTTCGCCAGAGCCGAGCATGCTGACACCCTGCTCTCAGACTGCTGACCTCTAGAGCTATGAGAAGTAACTTTCTGTTGTTTAGAAGCCCCATATTCTGTGCGATTTTGCTATAGCAGCACCTACTGCTCACATTGTTTAATTAAATAATATAGGGAAATCAACGGTCTGATAGAGGGTTCACATGACTTGGAAGCTATGAAAAGCAAATTCAAATACTGTAAGGATTTCAGTGTGCATGGGTAATTAGAAAGGTGATTAGAATACAGCCAGGAAAGGAAGTTGACTAATAGAGGGAGCTACCAGGGAAACACTAGGTGGTAGCATCTTGAGATACCCCCAGTCAGGACTCTATGAAGATGGCATATTATTATACTCATTTCTACCAGTCATTGGTTGAGGGCTGCTCCTAAGGTTGAGAGTTCCCCAGAGCATATGACCTGTCTGGGGGTGAAACGGTCCTCTGGAGAAAGCAATTACCACAGAGATGGAACACCGGCAGAGGTGGAAGCTGTTCAGAGCACGCTGATGTGTAAGATCCACAGAATATGGGCAGTGCATGGAGAAAGGACTTGCTGCAAAAAACGTTCACCAGATGTTTATTCCTCTTCCTGTCCCCGCCCCTTCCCAGCACTAGCCCCTCACCCAGTCAGTCCCCAATACAAGTTGGTTGTACCAAGCGCAATGTCCTATCCTCAAGATTCTTAGTTTTACTTTCTGATCCGGGAAACTATCCTGTTTCACTATGTAAAAGGCAACGATGTCTAATGAATCCATTGAAGTGGGGTGTAGATGCTGCCATGGTAGACCTCTTTCCTCTCTAAACCGCTTCTCCAGATCCAGGGCAGTGAACAAGACTAGCTGAACTTTCTTGTGAAGACTAACATATGTAATTGCCACAGATCACCGCTATGGGAGAATTCAGATGAATGTCATTATCTTGGCCAGAAATTCCAGTCTCAATAGCAAGAACTATGAATAATATGGTAACTGAAATCCTGCCCAGCTTGCACCCAAATGCAAACCTCTCAGAACCTCCATTTCCATTTGCATGCCCTTAGGCATATGCTTCTTCTTCTACTGCCCTAAGTGCAAGAATTCTTCCCAAACTGTTTAGCTATATTCTTGGGAGGTGCTTACCTCTAATTTGTCTCTTTCTCTGTCTTAAAATAGAGTATATATATATATATATATATATATATATATATATATATATATATATATATATATATACATAATTCTTCTTGTTCTATAACTGGGAATATTGAAGAATTGTGTTTCTGGATCTTTTCCTCAGAACCCCCTAAGACTGAACAGCATCACTGCACTTATCATGAAAACATGCAGGTTGGTAATACTAAACATTCCTCATAGTCAACATTAAACAACATTAAAATATCAAATAGCCTCCTACCTCAGACTTCCTAGTTTGCTGGGTTTTCCTGGTCCTTGGCAACTATTTCTGACATTGTCCATTCTGCTCAGAGACTTGACTCTTGCCAGGGCCATCATTCACAGCAAATGATTTTGCTTTCTAATACACAGAAAATAAAGGCCATTCATCAAGACTTCCATACATATCCTGTCATCAAATCAGTCCTCATTTTTTCATTTTCCCTTGCTGCTGTGTTAGAGGACACCCCTCTAACAGTGTCTTTCCCCCACTGTTGTCTTAATTCATTCTTCCCTGTGTTCTCAAGAATCATACTGTCTTAAGTCTACCCCCCAAAAAAGTTCTCCATTCCCAAAGCACATAAACTTGCCCATGCCAAGTTTTCAAACAAAATCAACCTTTCAAACAAAATTAAATAAATCTGAAAACAAAACAAAAAAATAAAACAAAAAATGTTTCAATTCCACTTTGCTCTAAAGAACTTGGCCTCCCCAATGAGCTTTCTGACCTTTATGACTGGATCCTGGGGGATAACTCCTGAATTTTGGGATTTCCTGAGTGATAGGAGTGTTAATCATATCTAAGGAGTACCCCTAAGCACCAGATAATATTATCCCAACCTCCAGGAAGGATGGGACTAGGGAATTAGTTTAATACATGAACCATTAACTAATCAGTTACTCCTATATAAGGAAACCTCCATGAAGACAGCACCACACTTTGATGAGCTCAGGTTGGCTATACTCTGCATATTTTCACAGAGTTACATTGAGAGAGAAATACATCCTGGGGACGATGGAAACCTCATAGTTTGAACCTTTCTAGGCTCTGCCCTTCCTTGTTCTAATTTGTATTCTTACCCTGCAATAAGCCATAACTGTGAGCATTACAGGCTTCAGTGAGTTTTGAGAGACTTCCAATGAATTACTGAAAGTGACAGTGATTTGGAAAAACTTGTAAATTGACAGTTGGTATCAGAGGTGAAGGTGACTTGTGTGAACTATTCCCTCTAACTTTGTAGTTAACCCCTAAGTCTTTATTTGGGATCAGAAGCCTTGGACATATTTGGAATATGGAGGACTGTGTTTTAATATGATTGCAGTTAGCCTAGTTCTGGGCACCCACATTCTTCTTCAAGGTACTATTGATATTTTCTTTCTACTTTTATAGCTAGAATTCTGCAGGGAAACCTGCAACTCCCATTTCTATTTCCTTACCTCCTTATTCTTAAAACTCAATAAAATACCCCTGCTCACACCATTCTAATGATACTCAAGGTCACCAATACTTACCTTATCATTCATTCCATCGACAGCAACTTTCCCATCAATAAGTCAGAAACATTCACCACTCCACCTTTGAATCACTCTTATCTCTTGTCTTCTGTGACACCTTAGTTACTGATTTGCTTCCTACCTCCGGCCATTACTCCTCAGATCTCTCTATAGGTACCCCTTCCTCAATCTGCCCCACATATATTGATATTTTCTGGTTTCTCTGGGCCTCTCTTATAGAGTTAACTTCTTTAGCAATGATTTGATGCAACTTTTGTTATTTTTATCTTATGAAGCTATTTCCTCTCCATTAGCCTCCACATTCAATTATCAACTCATTCCAAATTGACATACAACATGACTTTTAAACCTTTCCTTCCTCCTTCCTTCTTCAATACTGCCATTGTCCTGATTTAAGCTCTTACCATTTCTCACTTGGATATTGTAAAAGGCTCTTAACAGTTCTCATTACTTTTAGTTATGCCTCATTAAAATTTTATCCATAATTCCACCACAGTTAGAAATATTATCTTGATATGTATCACTCTTCTTCTTTAAAACCTTAAATATTTCTCCATTTTTAAGTTTCTAAGTATGGCCCTCGATGATCTAGCCTCTGACAATCCCGTAAACTTACACCACTTCCTATTCTTATTTTACCCTTTAATAAAACTTAAGGGCTTGTAAACATTCACAGATAATACATAAAATCCATCCTTTTATTTTATAACTGTGGTAATGTTGTTTCCTTTGTCTATAATGATTTCCCCACTTTTGTTTGTTCAAGGGTCTCTCTTCTGAGATCCCATGATACCCTAGATATATCCTAAATATGACCACTTCATAATTAAAATTACCAATTTATTATCAGTCTCTTCAGTAGACTTTAAACTCTTTAAAGACAAAGATCCTATCTTCTGCAGATAGGACCTGAGGTGTGCTGAATTTTCAGTTTCATTGGGAGGTAACTACTGAATAGCCAGGTCTCTGACAGCAGTTCAATTATTTTTAATCAGTAACGTTTATAATTGGAAGGGATCATTCAGGTTATTCACTCCATCTTCCCTCACAGAAGACCATTCTACCACAGGTATCAAGAAATTCACAGTAAGATGTGCTAAATAATTCCAATCTTGGACAGCTCTTATTTCCATACATATGGTCATTTTCAGTGAGGATATAAGTTGATACTGATTTCTTAGGAAGTAATTTGGTAACACATGAGTATTTCTATATGTTTATATTGTTATGCTTGCTTAGAATTTTTATTTCTTAAATGTTGATAAATTTATTCTTAGAGATGTCTCTCAGAAATCTTTTCTCAGAAAATTGTCCAGAGCAATTAGAAAATTTTATACTATAACAATGCTCATCATGGAAATACTTGTAGTAGGGAGAATATATATAAAAGCAAAGGCAGGGAGATTTCTAAGTAAATTGTAGTGCATTTATAAAATAGATTTTAAATTGCCATTTTAAGTGAAAAGTCAAAGTAGAAAATTATCTATTCAATATATGCAAATAATGAACTAACAGAAAGAGAACTTTTTAAAATCCATTTGCAATCACATCAAAAAGAATTAAATAACCTGTACTAAATTTAATCAAAGATGTGAAAGACCTGTATACTGAAAGCTATAAGACATTGTCGAAATAAATAGAAGATGAAAAAATATTGAAAATTATTCTGTATTCATGAATTAGATAGTTCATGCTTATATTACCTAAAGCAATATGCAGCAGATTCAGTGCAAACTGTCAAAATCCCAATAGCAATCTTCAAATAAATAGAAGAAAAACATATGCACTTTATTTAAAACAACAAAAAGCCTGAATAGCAAAAACACTACTGTGAAGAAAGAACAAAACTGGAAGTGTCACCCTCACCAACTTCAACTATAGTACATAGTGACAGTAATTAAAATGGTTTGGTATTGGAATAAAAACAGATGCACAAATGAATGGAACAGACTGAGGGTCCAGAAATAAAATCCCACACTGATGGACAGCTAATATACAATAAAGGAGCCAAGAACAAAAAACGGAGCAAGATAGGTCTCTTTGGTAAAATAATGTGGAAAAAAAAAAACAAAACAACTGGACAGTCACATGAAAAAGAATGAAGCTAGACCAAAGTCTCACACCATACACAGAAATTAATTCAGAATGAACTAATGATATGAGTGTAAGATCTGAAACCATAAATTATGTAGAAGAAAACAAAGACAATACACTCTTTTACATCAGCCCTAGAGATGTAAGGCAACTTGTCTCCAATGGCAAGGGGAACAAAAGGAAAAATAAACAAATGGCAGTATATCAAACTAAAAAGCTTCTTTACTGCAAAAGAAACTTGCATCAAATTGAAGATATCTGCACATCACAGAGCTGAGAAAGGATTAATATCCAAAATATGCAAAGAATTCTTAAAACTCAAAAATAAAAAAGCAATCAGGTTAAAAATGGATAAAGGATCTGAATACAGACTTCTCTAAAGAAGACATATGGATTGTCACTAGGTATACAAAAAGATATTCATCATCTCTTACTATTAGAGAAATGCAAATCAAAACAATAATGCAGTATCATTGCACATTTGTGAGAACAATTATCCAAAAGACAAGAAACAGTAAGTTTTGGAAAAGATTTGTCAGTAGGAATGTAAGCTGGTACAGTCATCATGGAAAACAGTATTAAGAGCCCTCAAAAAACTCAAAACAGAAATTCCATATGATCCAATTATCTCACTTCTTGGTATTTATCCAAAACATACAAAAACACAAATTTCAAGAGATACATGCATTCTCATGTTTATCGCAGTGCTATCTATAATAGTCAAGAAATGGAAACAATCTACATGCTCATTGATTGATGAATGGATAAGGAAGATGTGGTGTGTATACACTCACACACACACACACACACAAGTTAACGTTACTTAGCTATTTTTAAAAAGATGAAATCCTGTCATTCACAGCAATGTAGATGGAAGACAACCATCATATGATTTCAATCATGCGTGGTGTATACAAAAAACAAAGTGGTGAACTAAATAAAACAAAAACAAACTTTTAGATCATGAGGATGATTAGTGGTTACCAGAAGGAAGGGGGAAGAGGGGCTGGATGAATCAGGGAAGGGGGGACAATGGTATGTTGAAGGACAGATTTGGACTTGTAGCAGCAAACAATGTAGCAAATAAACATAGATTCTTAGCAAAGGGCACCTGAAACTATGTAGTTTCATAACACAAGGTTGTTTCAATATAACAGAAATTAGCTGGTCAATCTCATCTCATCTATACAGAAAAGTTTATAAAAACACTGAAAAGAAATGGCTGCTAGTTATTTGATATTCTTGTTTTATTTTTGAAATTTTCTTCAGTAAGCATGGATTATCTAGATAATAAGGAAAACCGCAGGTTGTGTTCTATTTTACTTTTCACTTTAGGTTTCACTGTTACTAAAGAACTACTGCTCTTCCTGTATGAAATGTCTCTGATCTCTGAGCCCCTTTCTGGTGGCAGTGTTCAGTCCAGCACAAAGTAGCTCATCTCCAACCCCAGGCTTAATGTGTGTTCCTTCCCTTAGCCTCTTTTCCTCTCACGCCTTTGCTACTCTTGGCTCACAGAAATTGAGAGTACACCAGCCTCATCTCTTCCATAGACAAGCATGTGGGTTTCATGTTATCTGCATCTCCACAACAGAGAAGAGTAAGTTGCAATATCTGCCTTGAAGGGTTCCATAGCCCTGGTAAGAAAGCCTTGCACCATAAGCAAAGCAAAAGGATGTGCCTAAGACAGCAAGAAGGAAGAGGTCAAATCTCTCCAAAGCTAACAGGAAGGGTTGTCTATATTAAAGGAATGCCACTGGACTAGGATTTTCTCCAGTGAGATCAAAGCCATACAGCTCATAGAGTTATTGAGAATTTAAGAGAACACTCTTCAGCCAATGCCATATTTATAGACAGAAACACTAGGGACATGAATTCGAGTGATACATATGGTCAAAGTTTTAGAATGAATTAGTGACAGACCAAGAACTAGACTCAGGCCTTACGGTTACCATAAAAACACTTTCCATTGTTCTGCAACTCAGTTTGCTGGAGGGAGGACTGTTGCTTTCTTAATGCTTTGCAGAATAAGATCCCTCAATCCAAAGCAAAACAAAGCAAAATAGCAACAAAAACAAAGTAAGGGCCTTTGGGCACTAAGGAAAACATACTACTTTCTGTTTGGGGGAAAGATTTAGGGACTCTTAGAATTACTTGACCCTGGGGTTATCCCTAGAGGGTATACTGGAAAAACAAACAAGAGTGAATTACCACTATGACTCTAATTATCTGGGAAAAAATTTGAAACCATTGCCTTCTTTCATCCCTAGAATGTTGTTGACTAAAGGAAGAGCTGATTAGAGCTGTTAGCTGGGTATGTAGAGCAGCTCTGGACAAGGGCCCTGCATTCCAAGCTAGCCCAGCCCCTCCAGGAAAAAGAGGCATCTATCACACATTCCCAAGTCCTTGCTACCCCCTGGCAAACAGAGTGTGTTTACCAAGATCACTATAAAAGGTATTTATCTAATTAGAGAGTGTTTCCCCCCTTTTATTAGTAAGCAATTAAACCAAACTTTAGTACATTAAGGACGTTTTGTAAATCCAACTGCAAGCACATAAATTCTGTAATTGTGTAATTGTAGATTGGGCACAAAACCACGGATTTTCTTCTATTTTGGCTTGACCATTTTTTTAAAAAGCAATTTAGTGTTTTCTAAGTTAATGCTTATGTGGTGAGTGTTTTTTTTTTTAAACCTCGGCTAATACATATAATTTAGTCCTTCTCTGGTCTTAAAACTCCAACCAGAAAATGACACGAATTCCACAGAAACATCTATCAACTATTTGTCTGTCCTTCATCAAAATGCCTGGGGGTAATTCCTTTGTTTCACAATGTTTTGAAGTAAATGCTAACATAGTATTCTTTAGCATGGAAACCATAAAATTCTTTTAGTCAAATAATTCTACAGACTTCTCATTCAAACATCTGTAGCTTGTAACTATGTGATTGAATTTATCTTAATTAAATTATTTTGGCAAGACAGGAATGGGGAAGAAAAAATCATATCAGTCTAATATTCACTCTGTTAGATTGGCCATACTAAACTAAACCATACAACAAAGCCAAAACTTGACCAATTTTATTTCATTTACAAAAGGTCATTTCCTATGGTATAACTTCTGTTGTAGATATAGCAAAAAATGAAAACTACAGTTGATTTACATCTTTCATAAGAATTTTACCCAGTTACAAAAGGTGTCAAAAGATTTTATAAGGTACACAGGTAACATATTTTACTACTTGATATCTGTGGCACCTTGGGTACAACACGAGCTTTTGAGACGCTGACTCATCTTCTTGGACAAATAAGAGGATTATACTAAAACCCAACTTTTAAAAATTCATAAAAAGGTATATCACTAATATCCAGAATAGTTTATAAAATAATTTAAACAAATCTTGTAGCTAGAGCATTCCATTCATTCAGAAACTTGAAGCATTGTGATTAGGTAGTTTGCTGGTATCACTGGCAAAGTACTTATTCTGTGGTGTGTGTCACTAGGCCAAACTTGCATACCTTTTATGAAGACTTGGACTTACTCTATGCTTACCTGACTCTAAAATCAGGCTTGTGGAGGTCCTTAGCACTTTCAGCCTACTTTCAGTTTTCTTCACTGACTAGGAGATTTGTATAATAGCTCTGCCTTAGAAAAATGTTTTTCAGAAGTGACCATCACATTCTTCATCTTCCTTACCACCTATTCGCTGTTTATTGCCCTGTAAAAATGTGGAGCTAATGCAATTCTAAGTCCCTTTCAAGCAAAAAGTTGTCAGACTCCTTGTTTCTGGGAAATGCTTGTGCCTTAGCCCAAAGGAGAGCTTTCCCAAGTCTGGGAATTGGGGAAAATAAATATCTCCTGGCAGTGAAAGTGTCTTCTTAGATCCACTTTATCCATCAAATTGCATTCCTATTTCTTTTCTTTCCCTCCATATTTAGGTAGATTCTCAGCAGAGGAAAAAGCAACCCAAATATTCAAATTGTTTGCCTTGTTAAAACTGAAAGCACCTGATAGAAATCATAAAAGGTGAGGAGGCTGTCCATCACCTCGTCCATCACCATATCCAAAATACAGCATGGTTTAGAACAACGCGATTGTTCAGAAACCCCCAACATAGAATTATTTCATAGTAACACTGAAAATTTCTCTGTTTCCCCTGGATAATAACAATAGTTCCACTTTACTGGGCAATTATTTTATGCCAGGCATGATTACTTGACATTTTGTGGGTGCTATGTCATTTCCCCCAATTCTAGCACCATCTCTATTCCACAGATGCACAAAGAAGATTCCTGATAATAATCTACACTGATTCATACAACTAATGTTTTGAAGCCAGAATTAGAATAAGACTTCATCAATTCCTACATCCATCTGTTTTACACTGTACCATTGATTTGCTTCAAGGAATCCTAAATAGCCTGTAAGATGTTCAAGAGTGTTGAGGGGGTTGGTGACAGTGAGAGTGGGGAGAGAAGATAAAAAGAGGAGATACATTCACCTCCACTCTGTCCATGTTTTATCTGTTTTACTCACATCTCCCCTCCTCCACCCACTATTTAACACCAGTAGACAGTCTTTTAATTGCTCAAAGTGCTGGGATTCTACATACTATTCCTCAACTTAAAAAAAAAGTTGAGGAGTGCTTTCTCCAATGCCCTTCTGACAACATCTCAGAAATAGCCTTTGTCCATTTATAACAAATTGACATATACAAATGTTATTAATTTATCCTAAAATTGAAGAATAATAAAAATATCATACATCTTTATTTGTGGTTGTTTTAGTTATAGATTCTAAAATGCTCCAGTAAAAAAATGATTATTCATAGGCACATGAGGTTGATTCATCAGAAAGGGAGAGAAGGTGTCTGCTACTGTTGCTTGCTTTCTCTCAAAAATGAACTATGTGTTGACAAGATGATCATTTATTTGGTGTGTGAGCGTCTGGCCAAACAAAATATATCCACTTATACTTTCTTCCAAAAGGATGATTTTCTCAATCAGAGGTAAAGAAACAGACTTTCAAAGAGGGGTTTATTCTCTTCTTTTCTTCTTTTTAACAAACCAGAGGATTTATAACCTCATATGTTTTAATTAGGCATAACTGCTTAGAAGCCTGAATAAGTTTCAATTTGCTTTTTTAATTCCTACAGTGTTCTTTAAAAAATGTGAAGATAATCTCTAAAAGATGTCTTGTTTTACTCACGGTGTTCATAGAAGTTCACTTTGTGTGTCTATACATTCATGCATGCTCACATGTAGACCAAAAGGTGCCTGTGTATAAGAGGCTCACAGGAAAATAGTATTCTCCAGGTACCTTGAAATACCTGAACCCTGTGGACCTTGGAACAATGACTACCGCAAGTTGCTTGGTGTAAGAAGAAACTACCCTTGGGCCTCCTGTTTGCTTAGTCTGCTCACCAAATAGCAATCAACACTAATAGTCAAGTGTCTCTTACAAGTAAGCAGAGAAGGGAATCTGAGATATTTTGATAGGAGTTGTCAGGTGCTTGTTAAAGAGATCGCAAAACATCATGTAATATGAAAATAGAGTGTTAGAACGTTAGAGCCCTTTCCATCCTGGATGGATATTTCTGTTCGCCAGAAATGACTGATTGTTTAATAGAGGGACAAATCTTAAATCTAGAATACAAAGTTGCCAAAGGAGTTGTCGTATGCTTGGTCATAAAATGAAACTGAGAAAATACACTCTGGGGGGAGATGCTTTTATGGTCCTGGGGAAAGGATATGATTTTATGGACCTGGGAGAAGTGACATGTTTGTTTACACTGAAGTTTTTTTTTGTTCTTGGTTCTTTTAATTGATCTTCAGGGAAGAGGAAAGGAGAATGGTGGTACCCTGAGGAAAAAACGGAGATCTAATGAGGAAGGTTCCCCAGCACCAGGTAGAGTCATACAAGGTTCCCAAAGAGGCAGCCCAAGAGAACATCTCTGCACAGGAACGGAGAGCCCGTTCAGACTAAAGGAAGTTGCAAGCACAGCTCAGGCACAGCACACAGAGTGGTCATACCATGGAGTTGGCAATTCTCTTTGGTGAACTGAACTTTTGTGTGTGATGTTTCCTGGTGTGTCAAATGTGGTTGTAAGTGTGGAACAGCAGGGATCCCAAGGGCTACACTTCCCATGTGTAGGGCTAGGAGGCACTCAACACCAAACAAAGGATGCTAGTCTCTCAAAACAACCAGGGAAAGTCCTGCTATTTGTCTCTTCCATACAAGGCTTAGTATGGACATTGTACTGGTTACCAGTGGCAAGGGAGGAGTACACATTAATGAGGCATCTAGTGGGCACAGCGTACGGGTGCTCTCCTTTCAATGTGGATTGTCACCCCAACATCTCAAGGCTTCCTCGTGAGGAAAAGGAAATCAACATTCTAGGAGTTCACATAATTTTGTCAAGGGCACACAGCTAGATGTTCCGTGAGTTGACAGACATCTGGATCCAAATCCAGTGGTCTTTAATCTTTCTCACTCCTCAAACAGGAAGTTAGGAAGATACAGACAAATTTGTGGTAACAGTCAAATTAATGAAGAAAACAGAACAGCATTATAGATTTGGCTTCCCTTTATTATTACAAGGATATTTTTCTAATATTGTAAGAAAACTTTTGCTTGTTTAGCCATGGGGAAGGAAAGCAGGTCCTGTGCTTTGGTATTATTCAAATTTTTATTAAAAATAAGATCAATAAGTATAGCTTGCAATAAATAATTGACTTGGAGATAATTTTCCTTTGCTTAACCATGGAGAGAGAATCAATTTTTTCCCAGAAAAAAAGAAAATTAAGAACCAAAATAACAAGTTAGTATGATTTCCTTTAGAGTAAAAAATGTTGAGATTGTCCACTTCTGAATTTGAGTGCAGAGAATTTTTTTTTGTAACAAATAATACTAACTACTTCAGTCCTTTAGGAAGGCTGGACACCCATAATTTGTGATAGGAAAGATATTTGAAGGAAGGAAGAACTGTGTAAGAAATTCTGTATTCCATAAGCATAGTGTTTGTGCTCTATTCTCAGGGACTTGGGAAATGATAGATTTTAAAACTACAGAAAATATAGAGAATTTCTGTTCTGACAGCTTCATATTACTAATGAGGAAATGAAGCGTTACCCTTTGTAAATGACTTGCTGACTATCAAATAAATAGTGGAAAATCAGGACTTCCTTGTGCTTACCTCACTTTACTTGAAAGTGTCTTGCTTTTTTATTCTGTAAAATGAAGGTATAGGAAGAGGAAGATGCCTAATACTGTGAAAGGAATATTTTCTTCAAGATTGATGTCTTGACTTTGAGCTGCCTTTCCACTAACCTCAAGAAAATCCACAGACCTTGCTCACTTTTTACAGATTCTTTAACTTTGAAAAATAAAATTTCTGTCCAAACTATATGACAGAGTCATGGAAAGAAACTAAGGAGAAATGTGCCAGTAAGAACTTTGAAAATGGTGGAACACATCAGAAGAAGAAAGGAATTACAACACTGTTGATGATGGAGTCCTTCTTCTCAAATTCTGCTTAGCAGAGAGAATGTGCATTGGGGACAAGTTAAAGAGGTTATATTGGTAGAATGAGATAGTATTTGATGAAGATTTTAGTATTTTTGCTTGTTTTATTGAGGTGACACCGATTCACAACCAGTACGTGACTCAAAGTTATAGGCTCACACCTTCTCAGATCCACATCCCCATCCCACACCCATAACTAGATCACACTCAGTTCTCCACCACAGTCCACTGTACCTGTACCCCTTCCCTCTCTGTCTTTTCTACCCTCTTAATTGAGATCTTGTAGTCTCAATGCCTCAGTCAACTGATTACTAAGGTGCATTATTGGTTTGCTTTTGTCTGCTGACACTTGTTTTCTTTCTCTATATTCCACACATAAGTGAAATAATCTGGTATTTCTCATTCTCCTTCTGACTTATTTCACTTAATATTATCCATTCCAGATGTGGTCATGTTATTGCAAATGGCAAGAGCTCAGTTTTTTCACAGCCGAGCAGTATTCCATTGTGCACATACAACACATCTTCCTCATCCACTCATATGTCGTGGGACACTTACATTGCTTATCTAGCTTGGCTATTAGAAATGGCACTACAATAAACATGAGAATACATAATACCCTTCAAACTGGTACTTTTATGTTGTTCGGGAAGACACCTAGGAGTAGAATTTCTGGGTCATATGGTAGATCCATTTTTAATATTTTGAGAAATCTCCATACTATTTTCCATAGGGGCCAGACCATTTACATTTACCTTCCAAACCATGTGGGAGGAATCCTTTTTCTCCACATTCTCACCAACACTTGCTGGTTTGGGTCCTTCTGACATGGCCCATTCTCTCAGAGTGACGTAATATCTTGTTGTGGTTTTGCTTTGCGATTCCTTGATGAGCATTTTTCCATTTGCCCGTTAGTCATCTGTCTATAGCTCTTCTACCCATTTTTTTTTGATTGGGTTATTTGTCATCCTTTTGGTGAGTTGCATGAGATGAACTTGTTTGATAGTAAGTGATAATGAAGTAGTTCTAGACCATAGTAGGTCGGAAGGGGTTAGGCCCTACAAAGATGTCTGGGAGATCTTTGAAAATAAAGGGCTGATGTTTGGTTTAAAGGCCAGGGCTTGAAGTCATCTGAGATTTCAGCAAACTTGGAGGAGGGTGGACGCAGTGGGTAGGGCATGCTCAACAAGTGAAATATTGACAAATGAATGAAATCAGCACCTCAGAGAGCATCTGTGACTAGAAATAAAGAGCAGAAAAAAAATGACATAGAAACTGAGAAAAAAGTCAGTGATATGTGGGAAGCCAACGGAGGAGCTTTATAGGGGGACTAATGAGCAAGAAAGATAAGCATGGTCTTGCTAGTTGGTCATTCAGTAAACACCAAACCAATCTGATCACATTAATGCCAAGATGGACAACAGTTTAGTGTAATGTATGGTTATTTATGAACAATTAAATTATTAGGCTTCAATAATCAGGAAATTAAATCAAGGAAAATGCAGCGAAAATACATGACTGTTGTAAGTAGCTTAAGCCACAGCTTAGCGAGTCTCCGGGACATATTATTTTCTGGGTCTGGGACTGATCTTTGACCGCTGAATAATACCAGTAACCATGTGTGGTGGGCACATTCATGTACCCACACCTCTCTTTGATGAAGGAATTCTTGCCCCAGATGCTAGGAGTGCATTGCACAGGCAGCTTAGTTGATCCTTCAAGGATTACCTGCTGATTGCTGCTAGGCCTCAATTTACAGCCTATTGCAGGCTGGGGGTGGGGATACCTATGACTAATGGAGGTGGGACTATAAGACCTGGTTATCTGAGTCCAGTTAGAATCTCCCTATGAGGTCATCCATGATTTTCATCACCTACCTCACAGTTTCACTTGATCTGCCCAGTTCTTTCATCCTCTTCCACAGACAATGTTTTAAAAACCTCCTGTAAACTTGAACTCTAGCCATATTGCTTCAAAGGAAAAACCACTCTGTGGCATCATGCCATCTAGGTTTGTCAGTTAAATGCCTGCAAGCAACAGCAGCTCCATCTCAACTGGCTTAAACCATAAAGAAGTAATGTTATCTCACATTACCTGAAGTCCTGTCCTGAAGCGGGGCGGGTCCAGAGTTAGTCAGTCCAGTCATACAGCAAAACAAGGTTCCTCTCTTTCTGCTCTGCCATTCCAAGTGTGGAGATGGCTTTCTAGCTCAACCCAGCATTCCTCACAGTCACAAGATGGCATCACATGCAGGTGCGAACATTTTCTGCAGAAGGAAAAGATAACTTGCCAGGTGAATCATTAAAGAGCAAAATATCCTTTCTTAGAAATCCTCTGGCTGACCTCTCTTTAGTCGTTGGCTAAAACTGGGCTCACAGCTCTCTCCAAACCAATCCTTGACAAGGGAATGGGGTGGCTACTGTTTACAGAAACCAATCAAAATTTGGCTCAGGCACCTCCAAAACAAACAAACAAATGAACGAACAGGGCAACTACATCGCCACATGCCAGAATGTGTTTATTCAGCATATTTTCTCCCAAGTAATTAATTTTACATAACTTAAAAATCTAGGTTAGGTAGCTGGAGGGGACTGTTATTTTTATATAAAGCACCTGGATAAGCCTTCTGTGAATCTTCCTGCAAGGACAATGCAATGACGTTTTTCTTTTGCCACAGACTAAGATTTATGCTGTTGCTCTCATCAGTAAACCTACTATGCATTGACTATATATGTATTTTTACCATTGTGGATCAAATGCAGCAGCACCTGATATTCTGCACCAACTTTAGTGACTTTGGAAGAAAGAGTTAAGAAATACATTTTTGAATAATCAGTCACAAAAGGACAAAACTGTACCATTCTACTTATACTAAATACTTAGAATAGTCAAACTCATAGAAAAGAAAAATTGAATTGAGTTGCCAGAGGCTAGGAGAAAGCAAAAATAGGGATTCTTTGTTTAATGGGTATAGCTACAATTTTGGAAGAAAAAAAGGCGTTCTCGAGATAGATGGTATTGCTAGTTCTATATTGTGAATATATGTCCACTCACTAAACTAAAATGGTCAAGATGGTAAGTTTATTTTATGTGTATTTTGCCACAACTAAGAGAGAAGAATATTTTCAGAGAATACCCATGGGAAAAATGGGCATATATATGTATATTTATGCATATATATGTATATATAATATATATATTATATATACATAAATGGGCATATATATGTATATTTATGCATATATGTGTGTGTGTGTATATATATATATATATAGAGAGAGAGAGAGAGAGAGAGAGAAGCCTTAATAGTTCCTTGGCACTATTTTAGCTTACAAAAACTTACTGCAAGGATATTTTATTTTATTCTATTTGTAAAGTGGCTTTCAATATTTTAAATGATTGTGATTGTTAGCTTATATAGGAAAATAACTTTAAAAAGTTTTATTTAAAATGGTTAGTTATTATTAACTGAATTTCTATAGTTTAAATAATAGACTCCAACCAGCTTCTTCAAAAGGTTAGTGGTGGGCCAGGTGTGCTGGTGTGTGCCTTTAATTGCAGCCTGCGAAGTAAGGCCAAGACTATGAATTGCTTGAGTTCGCGGGTTCGAGACCCACCCGGGGCAACATAGGGAGACCTAGTCCCAAAAAATAGCTGGGCATGGTGGCGTGCACCTGTAATCCCAGGTACCTGGGAAGCCAAGGCTGGGGATTGCTTGAGTCCGCGGTTCCCCAGGCAAAATAGCAATACCTAGTCTCCAAAAAAAAAAAAAAAAAAAAGACAAGTAGCAACCAATCTTACCTAAATCGAATGTATGATGAGATCTGGCACATTCAGGTTGGTATATATCTGAAAACAGAACTGAAGCAGAGAGCAAGAGATGAGGAGAGGGGTAAATTTGAGGGAGGGGTGGGCACAAGAGATTAAGATGATGGTTCATGGATGACAAGGTGGTGGGAGAACCTCAGAGTATACAACATTGTAATAAATATGTGTGTGTGCAATCAATCAAAAATAAATACATAAAATCACATGAATCTTATGTATGTTCACATTCATGTTGTTTTTTGAATTATGCACCTATAATAAACTATGTTAGGGCAAAACTATAAAAATTAAATGAACATACTGATAGATTGGAATGGGAATTTCACAAATTGCACCCCCAAAGACAGTATATCACAACAAATAAACTCCAACTTATCTTCTACTCAGAGAAAAATGCCCCATTGACATACTTTTGGTTACTTAAGGTCAAAAAAAAGATGTCCATCTGTTGATGTAGAGCAGATTTGTGAGCAAAGAAGTAAGACTGCATTAGGTAATTTGTAAGGCCTTTTTCAACTTCATGATTCTGTGATATGCTGAATCATTGAAAATTACTGTCGGAGAGAGAGGGAGTGATGTCAAAATTGTGGTATGGGAATTTCTAGTGCCTGTCTCCTTCCAGAGCCATCAATTTGAAGAAGGATCAGAACATGAAGGTACCTTCACCACAGCTAAGAATTCTAGGTGAGAGATTAGAACACCTGAGTGAGCATAGAAATAAGAAACACATTGAGGAGTAAGGGGGAAGTCACATTGCTACATCACCTCTCTTTTAAAATCAGGCAGTCCCATGTGGGGAGAGACCAACTCTTTGCGGAAGGAGACTGAAGTAAGCAACTAGCTCGTTGCTTATACCAGAGCCAGCCTATCCTGGCAACAAGTTGACACTCCTGGAGGTAGGGAGCTTGAGAACTTCCGTGAATCTAGCTCACAATAGTGTAGGCAGGCTCCAGGGAGCTCCCATGACACCAGACTCCCAGTCTTTGAATCCAGGCTCTTGGTACCTTCCAGTATCAACTGGTTTCAGGGCCCTGGGTACCTAGGGGCCTGGGGCCTCCTGTTACACCAAGCTTACAATAAAGTTCCCACAAACCCAATATCCCAGCTACAGTAGTCAAAATACTATGCTTCTGGAATGAAAACAGACACACAGACTAGTGGAATAGAATTAAGAGCCTCGAAATAAATCCACACTGATAAGGACAATTAATCTATAACAGAGGAGCAAACAATGTACACTAGAGAGAGCAAATTCACTTCAACAAATGGTGCTGGGAAAACTAGATAGCCACGTGAAAAGAATCAGACTAGACCACTATCTCACACCATACACAGATATTAAATCAAAATAAATAAAGAATTGAATATAAAACCTTAAGCCATACTATAAATAGAAGAAAACAGGCAAAAAAGTCCATCATGTTGGTTCCAGTGAGGTCTTTGTGCATTTGTCTCCAGTGGTAAGAGAGACAAAAGCGAATATAGAGATATGGGACCGCGTATCAAACTAAAAATATTCTGTACAGCAAAAGAAACTATCAATAAAACAAAAAATACACCCTACTGGATGGGAGAAAACATTAGCACACCATACATCTGAGAAGGGGCTGATATTCAAGATACAAAAAGGAGGGGAGGAAAGAATGAATTTGGTCTAGAGCATGTTGAATTTAAAAGGATTTTTTGATATTCAGTTAGAGATATTGAATAGGCAACTTGATGCTTAAAGGAACCATCAATATATAGATAGAAACTCAGAAAATAGCTACTTGGAGGAGGTTACTGAAGTCTTGGCATGAAGGACATCAAAGCTATCATCTAGTTGAAACATATGTTGAAAACCTGAAATTTCTTACTGCTTGAAACATGAAAGGGAATCTTTCCTTCTTCCTTTGTCTTCCTTCCTCTCTATCCCAAGTTACTTTCACAGATAGATGAACTATCTAGGCCGGTCTGATCTAGTGTAATCTGCCCATTCCTCATATTTAGAGTCAAATGTAGTTGAGATAAACTTGAGTCTAGCAGTCTGGACCATTCGTGTCACTGCTCAAAACATCCAGAGAATCACCAAAAATTTATCTTTTTGTTACCCTACAGTTAAAAGAAATTTAGTTACCTTGTTTATCCGAAAATAGAAGGGAATAATTAAATAGAAATAGATCTTGTCTGCAGGGTCACTGAAATAATTGTAGAAAAAATTTACAAAATTGAACTTTTATAAGTTGATCTGGAGTAATGGTTGGATAAACTTGTTTTTGAGATAAGAACCACTAAAAAAAGTCATTTTCTCTGTTATTATTATCAAGGACTTAACTATCCTGTGCACAGTGTCTAAGACAGTCATGAGCAGGCACTCAACTGTTTTGATATCAGCTATATCCTAACCAGTAATGTCAACCTGACACATTAGTGGCTCTGAAGGTTATTTATTTTTGACAATCCTAGTACTGTTTGGATACAACAGGTTTCTGTGCTCCAACTTCATCAATACTGATTTGAAATGTTCTGTTGAGGAATGATGTTTTATCAAATAGCTTTGCACCTTACAAAACAAGTCATAGTCGAATACATGACCAAGTTTCTTTGGTCTTAGAATGTACTTTGATAATGCATCCAAAAGAGTATTTTTTTAGGTGATTCCTGGAGTTTGGGCTGGGGATTACTATTGCTTCATAGCGGTTGTAAAAGTCTTATAGTATGAATGTTCTATAACTTAACCATTCCTTCATTTCCTTAGAAAATCATTGGTCTCTTTAATCAACAACCGTGTTCCAGCCACCCACTCTCCTTATGAATGCAAATAAAGGCCATGGCAAATTTGATGACCCCTGAAGAACTGCTCTTAGGAAAGGTACTATAAACTGACTAGTGCCATATACCAGGTAACCACCTCAGTTCACCCAAAACAGTTCTGCTTTGTACCTGTTGTCTTGACTTAATTATTAATAGTGGCCCTGAATCTCATATAAGTATCCTAGATTAGATAATGCCTAAATATGCATCACTAATCTATCATAATTAGCTCTGCTCAAAAAAATGAGTCTATTGGATTTCCACTCCTTACCATTTGAACTGAAAAATGAAATTAGACTCCTATGAATAACAGTGAAGCGTGAAACTGAAAATTCATGAAGAGAAGTGGGAGGGTCATGGTAGGTCATCAGTGAGTCAAAATGATGAGTAATTCAACTTTATGAATAAGTAGGAGCTCCAAAGTTGAGAAAAGGTATGCAGAATAGAGGGTGAGGGATTAGTTTTGGAGGGGAGGAGAAAAGAGAATCACAAAGAGCACCAACATATTTTATCTAGCAATGGAATCTCATAGTGAAAACTCATGAAATTCCAACGCTAACCCTATTTTCCGTGAGACTGTCTCATTCCAGTATCGGTTCTTGAACTCCTATGATATCGTTTCTCCTTAGTGTTTCTCTTTAGTGATTGTCCTACTTTAAGTTTCCTTGGGAGCAGCCCTTTCAGTACAGGTGTTTTTTGGGGGGGAAGTGATCCCAGGAAGTACTGATAGAAGAATAGGAGATTGAGATAGAGAAGGGAAGGAAATTAATAATCGCTGTATGTATAAGCGTATTACTGCTCCAGGCAACTGGGTTTCAATCATGCTGAGAATCCCTGGATGACAGCATAAAGGACAAATCAAGTTTTCTATCAAGGGGAAAGTAAGCTGAAATTTACCACTCTTAATCACCATTCGTGAATGGCAGTTTCCAAGAGTGTTAATTCCTTGGAACTTCAGGCTCGCACTTTGCATGGGCAGGGCATATTCCAGTGGCCAGAGGAAACTTTCAACAGATTATCCCATGTGCTTGAAGTAGGATATCATTAATAGGAAAACAAAGTATAAAAAGGTTATTAATGGACATTGTTGGAAACTGCTACACTGGTTATGTTTCAGGTAGTCTGAAGGTGTTTATTGCTACAGAAATGGCAAGCTATAGAAATGGGAAAGACAATGCTTTCCCAAAGTACTGACTGGGTGGTGCCTTTCTTACAAGTACAGTTATTACTTTAATTGAAATACACAGGACAGATCGCTTTAGTAGGGTAGTTGGCCCCATAACAAAACTCTCTTTGGGACTAAACACAATCATGACTTTACTTTGGGTGAAAAATGGAAAATCAGCAAACTACTTTACTCGGGGGCTATGATGTCATCCAGAACTTGAAGGAAGGAAAAAAAAATCTGTGATATAGCTCAGATATGTGTGTGAAGATATAAACTAATAAAGATATGGTATACTAGGTGTTATAAATGACCTTTTAGCTTGTGATGCATTGAGATAATTAGTGGCTGCTTGTTACGTTTTTAAGTCAGAAGCCAAATGATTTAGAGAACGGATGATCACATGAGAAAAACATAATGCTATTCTCTTAAGAAAACTTAAGTGATACCTTTAAGAGATTATCTCTATACTCATTCTAACAGAAGGTCAAGACATTGCATCACAAGTATGAGCTGAATTTTTTCATACATAGGACTGAAAAAATTTACTACAGAATTATGTAAGTACTTGCTTGAAACTCCAACTTTTGAAATCATATAATATTGAGTTAATCCATAGATATGCTATGACATATCTATTTTTAAGAATGATATCAAAGTAGTCCTGGAAATATAAGACAATTATAGGAAGTTCCTCAACTAACAAGAAACATTGACCCAGTGGATGTAAGTGTTGAAGTGGAAGATTAAAATACTGGGACATCCCAACTGTTGGTTTTGTTGAGCATCTGGGGAAATGACATCCTTTATATTAAGAATGGGGCATTTCTATACATGACTGAGTGTTAGAAACCATCAATTCTGAGCCATGATAAATGACTTCATTCTTGCTACAAAATGACTCATACACAATTTAGGGCCCAAGAGATTGCTCTGAAAGCTATGTGAAATTTATCTGGCTACCTTCCTTACTTAAAAATCAATATCCATATAAACCTTTGGATAAATTCCTTCCAGAGCAGGTAACATCACAAAGCAATATATGAAATTGAAATGTCTGCAAAGTACTTTGGTATTGTACAAAATTTTGTTGTTACTGTGGCCTCAATTTTTGTTAAATTGTAATGGCCTCTAGTTTCCTTATTTCTTTAACACTCAGACATTGACAGGTGTGCTAAGTTGGAGGAATAACCTGAAAAGCCTGATAAGGCTGCTTTTAGATCACAATTTAATTTAACAGAAGATGAGGGTGCAGTGTGGTGTGTGCTGTAATATTAATATTTAATATATATGTAGGACTCTTTCATGCCTGAGATGCAAACAGCAGTAGGAATTCCCTATCAATCTACTATCTTAAAGGTTAATTAGAAAGGGAAAATAAATCAGAAAATGTAGGCTTTATTTTGAGACTAGGTCTCTCTGTGTTGCCCAGGGTACCGTGGACTCAAGCAATCCCCAGCCTCAGTCTCCCAGGTAGCTGGGATTACAGGTGCCCGCCACATTGCCCGGCTGCTTTTTTGAGACTAGGACTTGCTATGTTGCCTGGGATAGTCTCGAACCCGCAAACTCAAAAGAGCCCAAGCCTCTTGCCTCCCAGTGCTTGGACAACAGGTATGCACCACCATGCCTGGCCAGAAACTGTAGGCTTGCCAAAAGGTTAAATTCTAAGTGTATTATAAAATTTGCAAATATGGGGAAAACTAACAAGACCCAGTATTGCCAAGAGTGAAGGGAAATAGACAATTAACTTAAGGAAATATTCACATAAGTATAATTGGCTATAGTATATTCATCAGAGCAGTTTACAATGTACAAGGAGTGGGAGAAAAAAAGGCCGCGTTCATCAATTAAGTAAAACATAATAGTTATATCTTAGCTTTGTATCTTAAGATTTGTGTTTTCAACCCAGCAATTACACTATTGGGAATCTACCCAAAGGACACAAAATCACTAATTTAAAAAGAACACCTGTACATGTTTATTGCAGCACTGTTTACAATTGCCAAGCTATGGAAACCACCCAAATATCCCAAAACTGATGAATGGCTGGAAAAGATGTGTTATATATACACAATGGAATATTATACATTAATCAAAGAAGACAAACTTATGTCACTTGCAGCAACATGAATGGAGCTAGAAGGAAATAAATGGAAATAAGCCAGAAAGAAAAAGAGAAATATGGTATGGTCTCACTTATATGAGTGATATAGGAAAAAAAATGGATAAGAAAAATTTTAAAACTGCCAACAGAACTAAACCACAGAGCAAGAGAGGGGAAGGAAGGAGAAAATGGGGGAGGGATAGGGCACAAAAGATTAAGATGGTTAATGGGTGATAAGGAGATGGGAGAACCTTGGGGTAGACAATGATGTAATATATATACATATATACTATATGCATGTGTTCAATAAAAATAAAGAAAAATTAAATTAAATTAAAAATTTTATATTTTATCAAGAAAAAAATAAAATAACCTAGCCGCTTATAATAATGAAAAATTTAAATGTCTAGATACATACCTAGTTTCAAAGCAGCAATAGGGAAAATAATGTAAAATCCCTGAACAATAATTTTATTTTGATTCTCTGTTGAAATAATTTTTATATTAGGTTACATACAATGTATGATTAAAAATTAATCTGTTTCTTTTCACCTTTTTAATGTGGCCACGAGAAAATTTAAAAACTGCATTTGCAGCTTGCAATGTATTCCTAGGAATAGCACTGTTCTAGAGTCAAAGTTTGAAACAAGGATTTGCTTATAAGTAATTTATAAAGGAAATGATTCTAGGAGAGACTGGCAATAGTGCAGAAAAAAAAAAGGAAATCAGGAAACTGAGCCAGATATGATTCAAATCAAGACTCAGTCTTAGTTTGATCCTGCAGGGAACTCTGGAGCATAAATTATATCTCAGTGTCTGTCCTACCTTGAGTAATGGGAGTTAGGCTTTCATAGCCCTACATCAGTCAGTCCCTGGATATGGTGCTATCCTGAGAGCATAAAAACACTCAGCATTTCTGGCATTCCACTGCACTGAAGCAGTTCTAGGAGTCCAAGAGACACCCTCTGAAAATCACAGCCACTGATTGAGAGCAAAGCATAGGGGAGTTGGGGAATGGGTACATAGAATGAATAAGTTTAAGGATTTGAGGGTGTAAGATCAGGTGGTTGACAATGTCTGCTTACTTTGTACAATGGAATGCTATGAACTAATTTTACAGACTTAGACTTTGAGACAGAAAAAATACAAGTAGCAGAGCAGTATGCTCAAGTATTTGTCAAACATTATATATAATTTAAAATTGTATACATTTTCATATCCGCATAGAATGATGTTTAAAAGGGTCTTTTACCACATTAAGATATTTTAAATCTGAGTTATGATAGTTGACTATTATCTTATTCTTTCTTATTTGATTATCTTTTAATGTGTATGTTTCACTGATTAGAAAAACAATAAAGCTTTTGAATGGATTTATAGAATGAAAATAAATAAAGCCTAAGACCTCAGATATGAGAATCTGTGAAATTTCATTAGATTCATGCTTGATTATTTATGACATTTTTGTGATATGAATGCATTTGGTGATGTGATTGTGGTTGACATTTGTCTGCTATGTATTTGTATGGTCAAATGACAAGCATCTGTTCTGATTGGTTAATATGTGCTATACTGGTGAGTAACTTAATGAACTATGACAACATAAATATATATGTTAAATCAGTCCTATATGAACTAAAGGATAAAAAAAGATACATGGGTTAGAGGACCAAAAGTTCAATATAATCTAAATATTAAGAGAAAACATCCGAAGTGATTATAGACTATGAACATTCTAAATAAAGATGGGGCAAATAACAATGCCTAGAAGAGCTATATTGAAGACTGAGACAAAGGGAAAAATCAGTAATACTGGTCATGTCTTTCTAAAAAGTTTATATTTAATTAATTCATTTTTGCATTAATTTTCATTGCATTACAGTATTTATTTTCAGTACTAAATTTTTGGTGCCTCCAGCCTCCATATAATTTAGACCTTCCCATGCCACTCTAGCCTCATTTACCCATGAGTCTCCCCATAGTCCAACCTTAACTTGGAGGATCCTCATGAAACAAACAGTCTAACCAATTATCCAGTGCATAAAACCATTGTCTGCATATTACTTTTGAGGGTTGGCTTCCAGGTTTACATTAAAAAATCCAAGTTGTAAGCATTCCTTTCATTAAAAACAATCTAGCACAACCTTTATCTGAATTACAGAAAAAAGAGAAGACAAAAATATTTTAAATTCTGAAGTCTCTCCACAGGCATTTGAGCAATGTCATTTATGCTCTGTTATCATGTTGACACACGAGGGTGTCCAATATGCTTGGGAACCTTTGAGAGAGCAATAAATAAATTCACTCCGTTGAAGAGGTGCTAATATTTTCATGCATGCTAATACAAAGAAAACAAAAGCAAAAACACTAAGGAAATACTGTTCATGCAGACACAAATGTGATTCTTAAAAAGCCATAGATCAGGAATTACAGAGGAATAACTTGCAGCAAAAGAACCTTTGGCAAAAATTGCAACATTTGTTCTTAGTTCCATGGATATTTCGTTAAGGTTGATTAAAGGAAAGATACATGCAGGATCATGTTGCGGTACATTTTAATATAACACATCATTTGCTTCAGACATTTAGGTTCCCTGAGAAAAGAGTATGCTGAGAGGATGGTTATTGCAAATTGCTGACCTTACTTTCTTTCTCATTCACTCTCACCATTACATCTTTCAGAAATCTCTGTCCCTAAATAGTTCATACTAGGAGTGGTAAAAAGAGGAAAGTTAATGCTGAAAGTTGCTTCTTTGTGTTGGTGTTCTTTTGTAAGCTTTGTGTTACATTTTGAATGTAGTCACCTGTATTATTAACTCACTGCATTTATGCCATTGTGTTGTTTATTTCCTGACTTTATAGAAATGCATATTTTCAAATTGTATTTCTGGTGTAAATTCTAGACCTAAAAAAAGAATCCTTGTGATAAAAATAGCAGTTTATACTCTTTTATAAGTAAAATCTCAAATAGAGCTGATTAGTCATCATGAAATGTTTTAGACATAAGACTTGGTTAATTTTCCTGAATGATACTATATAGTTTCTCCACAAGGAGAAACAAAATATATGAAGTACTCAGTGTTTCGGGAGGCCCATTTTTTTTGTATTGTGTGAATCAGATATTTAAGGAAACACTATTTATTTATTTATTTTGAAGGAAAATACTTTAGAATTGGTAGTTAAAAGTAAAAATTACTCTATGCCTATTTAGTAAGATCAGCGCAATATGAATGCCAGGTGATGCTTGAGAACAAATACATGTGATAAAATGCACAGGGTGGCTGACATTTTTACATCTCTTTGAGATGGGTTGAAATGAAAAAGAACTTGTATAGCAGAAAATAAGCTCTGTAGCAGATGCTCTTGGAGATCAGACCATACCTCCTCATTACACACTGTTCCAAAGCATGTTGAGAGCATTGGAAGGAAAATAAAGCCCCAGTATGTTTTCCCTTTGTGGGTAGGGTAGGAGGTAGATAGATAGTTCTGCAGCTTGTTCTTCACTGTCTCCAGGAGTTCTTCAATGGAATTAAGCTATTTCCAGTGACATTGAATTCCTTGTCTTTCTTTTTTCAGTTACCCATTCTCCTATCAGGACTTCCTGTAATTACCTTCTAAATAAACTATCTGTACCTAGAACCTTGTTGCAGGGTCTGCTTCTGGAAGGATTCCCAAAAATGAAAATATCCCTGAATAAGTTGATGAGGAAAATAGTCATTAACTCATATTGATCACTCCCACTAATCTCCAAATCCTTAAATTTAATGCAGCTTTCCTACAACTGTTAGATGCTTTATACTATATTGTCGTTTTTAAAAGTGAGAACTATCTCATTTTATAGGTCTCCTTCCTCTCTTCCCAAATAGCTTATTGCTTGAAAGCAAGCTTTCATGGCCAGGAATATACAATCTTGGTGCAAAACACACATACCAAGAAAAACCCAAAATTAGGCACACAATAAAAATGAATAATTTTGAGCTAATGTTCTCCAAGTTCCCACATAATGATATCTTTTATGGTTGAGTGTTGACAAATGAAAAGGATACCCTGCAGCCAACTGTGTACATCCACAAAATAATCTATGCAATAGCTTGGAGGAGAGAATTTTTTTTGAATGAAATAGGCCCATTTGGAAAGGATGTGTTCAAAAGTCATTAGTAACCTTTGGCATTTCATTTGGACTTCTATATGCTTGCCACTGGGGCTACATTAATATTTGAACATCACACTAGCAAAACGTGGATGCATCAAGGCAGTGGAAAGACAAGGTATAGAAACGGCCTTCTACACTAACCAATTAGACCAGCAGAATAATGCTGATTTAGAGGCCTATATATTTCTGTGTGCCTTTTGAACATACAATAGAAAGACGAGTAAGATGTATTGCTATAGAGAGCAATAAAGAAAAGCAAACTTTGTATGCCTAAAATTCAAAATTTCACTCCCATGTTTGAATGTAAATATCCTGCCCTCTTATTATTGTTTTGTATCATTACAAGTGGAATATATGGTGTACCACTCAGATGTCAGTCCTGATACATTTTAGCTCACACTTAAAAATCCCAGAGATTCTATGCATAAATGATTATAACTGTACTCATGATAGCCAAAAACTATAATCAACCAAAATATCCATCACTAGGCAAATGGATAAACAAATCATGTTAAATACATACAATGAGTTATTATACAACAATAGAAAGGAACAACATGGATCAATCTCAAAAATATTATATTAAGTGAAAGCAGACATGAGACTAGAAAGGGTATGTTCCATTTACATTAAATTCTAGAAAAGGAAAACCTAATCTATATTAGAAAATAGATTGGTGGTTGCTTGGAGTCAAAGAGGATTGAGTACAAAGGGGCATGAAGGAACTTTATAAAGGGATGAAAATGTTCTGTATCTTGGTTGTAATGATAGTGATATGAGTGCATACCTCATGTCAAAAATGTATACCTATATTGGCATATCTTATTGTATATAAATGCATCAGAACAAGGACAGCCTCTTCAATAAATGGTGCTGGGAAAACTGGACCAAGACATGCTAAAAAAAATGGACAAGGACAACTCCCTCACCCCTTGTACAAAAAACAACTCAAAATGGGTAGAAGACTTAGATGTAAGACTTGAAGCCATAAAATACATAGAGGAAAACCTGGACAAAACTCTCTATGAATTACACTTCAGAAATTCATTTCTGGACACATCTACAGCTGGCAAAAAAATGAAGGGAAAAATAAACAGCTGGGATTACATCAAACTAAAACACTTCTGTACAGCAAAAGAGAAAATAAACAAACAAAAAGAAACCCAACCAACTGGAGAAAATTTTTTCCCTCCAGATAAGGGTCTGGTAACAAAGTTCCACTAAGAACTCATACAACTTAACAAAAACAAAGCAACAAGCCCAGTTAACAAATGGGGAGAAGAATTAAAAAGACACTTCTCCAGAGAGGAATTACAGATGACCAACAGGCACATGAAAAAATGCTCCACATCTCTAATAATCAGGGAAATGCAAATCAAAATCACACCAAGGTACCCAAAAAAACAAATACAGAAGCTTTGTAATTTGATGTAGTCCCAGCTGTTTATGTTTTCCCTCCTTTTTTATCCTGTTATAGATGTGTCTAGAAATGGATTTCTGAATTATAACTCATGAAGGCTTTTGCCCAGGTTTTCCTCTATGTATAGTATGATTTCCAGTCTTACAACCAGGTCTTTTATCCATTTTGAGTTGGTTTTTGTACAAACTGTTAAGGTGGTTTCTTGGTTCATATGACTGGATGAAAAAGATGCGGTATATATACACAATGGAATATTACTCATCAACAAAAATGACAAATGTGATGATTTTATGATAACATGGATGTATTTAGAGGAAATCATATTAGCAGAAACATGTCAGAAAGAAAAAGAAACCAAATGGTTTCACTAGTATATGGGACATAGGCAAAATAAACAAAAGCCATGAAGAAAAGTCAAAACAAGCTAACAACCAAACTGAAGTGCACAACTCGGGACAGGGGGTGGGAGAGGTGGAAACAATCAGGGAGGGAAGGTGTTGATGAACCCTGGGGATAAAAAATATGTGAAATTTATATATAAATAAAATATTTAATATAAAACAAGAACAAAAAAAAAGGGCAACAAATGTTGGCACAGATGTGGAGAAAAAGGAACACTCTTACACTGCTGCTGGGAGTGCAAGCTGGTCCAGCCACTATGGAAGGTTATGTGGAAGACCCTCAACCAATCGAAAGTAGAACCACCATTCAACCCAGCAACTCCACTACTGGGAATCTACCCAATGGATACAAAAACATTAATCCATAAGGACACCTGTATGTGCATATTTATTGCAGTACTATTTATAATTGTCAAGCTATGGAAATAACCCAAATGCCCCAAAATGAATGAATGGCTGAAAAAGATGTGGTATATTTACATAATGGAATATTATACATCAATCAACAAAGACAACCTTATGTCATTTGCAACATGGATGGAGGTAGAAGGAATCATGCTAGCTGAAATAAGTCAGAAAGAAAAAGAGAAATATGGGTGGTCTCACTTATGTGAGGAATTTAGGAAAAACAAACAAATAGACAAGAAAAATATAAAACTGCCAAAAATATAGAACTAAAACATAGAGTGAGAGGGGGAGGAGGGGCAAAAAAGGGGGAGAGCACAAAAGACTGAGATTATTCACAGGTGATAAGGTGATGGGAGAACCTTGGAGTAGACAACAATATAATATAGATATATAGGTATACATGTATACAGTTATACACAGATATATATGTGCAATCAATAAAAAATAAAAATGATAAAAAAATTAATGCATTCTCAATAAAGTTATTTTGAAACTGAAGTTATCTGCATCTTCCTCTACAAGATTTAACTAACCAACCAATTACTATCATTTGATAAGAAGAGCACGAAGAAAAAGAAATTGAAGACAACTGTATTTTTTGGGTGATTAGGCAAAATTGAGTATCACCTCACATTGGAGATGTCTAGAGGAGCCTGGGACAAAAACTAAACAAGATCTTTGATGCCTCTTACAATTACTTACAATTCATCTAGAAGGGGGTGGATAGAGGGGTAGAAGAAAAAAGCAGAGGAAAACAAAAGCCCATTTGGTCTACTTCAGAATTTTCCCTGCTGCTATATAATTTCTGTATCATTATGTTGTTTGATCATGCTCAGGGACACATACCATTTTGTTGATGATGGTGGAGGAGGTGGTTGTGAAGTATAACAAAGGTATTGAAACATGAACATGAATCTGTTGGTGGTGTCTTGAGGTTCAAAATTTAGAGATATATTTTGGTGTAAGGATGATCTGGGTTAATGTTTTTTGAACTTTAGGAAAATCAGAATCATGTGCAGGGCAATTAAACATGCGGATGCCTGGGTTGCACCACAGAGATCCCAAAGCAGTTGGTCAGGAAACTATACTTTGATTAGCCCTGACTAGGCCCTATAGAGAATTCCAAAGCAAAGGTAATTTTCTTACTTAGTTACTGCTGAAAATGTTGTTTTCATGACCAATGAATACAGATTCATAAATTCTGCTGTACAGAGGACTTAATCAGAGAGTTATGAATTTGTTTTTTGCTCCAAATTTGGTCCGTTTTCAATGAGCATGACTTAGGATGCATTGATGAGAAAAGGTAAATGAACTTTTAAAAATAGATTCTTGGTTCTTACCATTTGTTTCTTAGAAAATTCTGAGTATCATCAGTAGGTGTGTGCAAGGTCTCTTGTCTTAGAGTCAGAAAGTGAGAGTAGATTGTTTTAAACCTTTCAGATGGAAGTTAATGGCTTTGTGGTCCCCAGAAAATGCAATTAATGAGTTTCACTGTACTGACATTTTTAATGTCAACATTACCAACAGCAGATGGGATATGTCTGCACTGGGTGTCTGTTTCCAATTAAGATCTTTAATTTATGATAAATGAATACATTTCAATCATGCCTGCCTTGCATTCAGTGTATGCTTGGTTGATCAACAATAAAAGCTGCTGGGGATGTTTTGGCACACAGTGAGAGACTGAGTCAGCCTACAGGCAGAAGATTCACTGTTTTAATGGTGTTTTATATACTTACATTAAACCAGAGAAAACCTCAAATAACAAATAGGCTTTGTAGTTCATTTCCATTTATGTATGTGAAAATTTGAAAAAAAGTAAAAGCATTTGTTAGATATCACTACTTCAGCACAAATCCTGTTAACATATAGGAAGTTTATTCCAGTCTATGGACAATGCATAGAATCATTTAGATAGGTATAATTATATATCGATTCCTGATTTTTTCATTTAATATATCCTAAGCTGTTCCAGTTATCTCTGACTGCATAATAAATAATCCCCAAACTTAGTGACTTCAAACAAGAAAGTTTATTTGGATCAAGAATATGAAATTTGGGGAAGGTTTGGCAAGACAGCTTGAGTCTGGTCATTTGATTAACTGAAGCACTTCTAAGAGAGGGATCTGGAATCATCTGATGACTTCATCAGTTGCATCTCTCTTGTTGCTGACTACTGTCTGGCACCTGAGTTTGACTTGTCAGCAGAAACTCCACATGTGGGAAAAAAATGACATTTAAAAGACTTGGGGAACATGGCATCAGAGGAAGTCCCCTGCTTTGTTCTGGGGAAAGTAAACTGAGAATTCCAGATAGGCACTGAACTCAGAGGATCTCGTGATGTGAGGTAAAACTAGAGTATCAAATGATCACTGGGGACCAACACTGATCAGGTGTAATAAAAGAGATACAGACAAAATTAAACTCTGGCAATGAAAGTGTGAATGAGGTAAGAGGCAACCCTTGGGAAGAAACAGTGGCTTATGCATGAGCTTGGGGAAGGCAAATTGATTGCTGTAGATGCAATCATGGAAGATACAGCAATAGTGCTGAGGTGAGCAAGAGTGACAGGGTCCCCAGTGAGGAAGATAAAGTTCAAAAAGGCAGATATGAGGACTAAGCAGATACAGTGAAGCCATAATAGAATGTGCCAGGGCTACACCAAAACCCAGCTCACAGACTGTAGAGACACTGGTCGGAAACCTAAGGGGAGAGGGAGCTAGCAGTGTTAGCAGTCACAGGCTGAGCCAGTGCAATGAAACCCTCCAGTACATTCACTCCCACTCATTGTAAGCACAGCTACAGAATAGTTATGACATTCAGAATCATCTACTAGAAAAGTGCAAGTTCTATATTGTTAATATTTAGAAAGCAAATATGGGGAGAGAAAAAGAGAAAACAAATGGCAACCTGAGTCATCAGGGGATTACTACACCACAGTGGGAGAACAAGTCTACAGAAATGAACCACAAAGACATGGAAGATCTTTTCTTTCTATCTGCTACCATGTTCAAAGTTGCCATGATAATGAAATTCAAAGAAATAGAAAGAAATAGAGAAGCTGATTAAAGATATACAAGAAAATCAGAGAAACAAGTGAATGTCCTGGGAAATAAAATTAATGAACAGATTAAATATCAAAATTGAAACTTTAAATTAGAAAATAATTGAGAAAAATGATGCCAAAAGATCAATAGAGGAGATAAAAATTCTGGGGAAAGCCATGGAAGTAGAATAGACCAAATGAAACATTGGATCCCATGACTTTGAAGATTATAATGCACAAAGAATTCAGATAGGAGAGATAAAAAGAAAAAAGAATGAAGAAATAAATCAAAGATCATGTGACTCTATGAGGAAAGGCAATATAAGAATAAGTATCCCCAAATTGGCGGCAAAGAACTTAATAAAAGAAATAATAGAGGAAAAAGGAAAATTTCCCAAGCCTGGATATATGTGTGTGTGTGTATACATATACATATATATGTGTGTGTGTGTGTGTGTGTGTGTGTATACATATATCCATGAAGGTGCAAGAACACCTGCTAGGCTAAATGAAATGAAACCAATACCAAGAAACATAGTTGTGATACTTCTAAGAGTTCAAGACAAAGAAAGAAGTTGATGCTGGTTAGGAGGAAGAAGCAGATAATCTACAAAGATATCCTCATCTGACTACTCTGAGGGAACACTTTCAACAAGGAGAGAATGAAATGATGTATTCAAAATATTCAAAGATCAAAACTGCTAGAGAAGAATACTTTATCCTACAAGACTCTCCTTCAAATATGAAGGAGAAATAAAGGCCTTTTGAGAATTAGGAGTTTGCAAACCATAGACTCATCACCACCCCCCCCCCAGAAATGTTGAAAGGAGTTTTCATATTTAAGTAGAAGAAAATAATATCTACAAAGAATTGAACAGGGAAATAGAGCCACAAAATTAAGGACAAAATGGCAATAGTAGACTTTAGTATCAATAATTACACTAAATGAAAATGGACTAAACTCACCAATTAAAAGACAGAGAGTCTAGTTGGATTTAAAAAAATCCAATTTTGTGCTGTCTTCAGGAAATATACCTAAGATTCAAAGAGATTAAAAATATACTCCAAAAGAAGGGTTGGAAAACAACCCTAGAAGCAAATAGGACCCAGAGAAAGGCAAGGACAGCCATACTTATGTCAGATAAAATAGATTTCCAGCTAGGAAGAGTAAGAGACAGGGTTGGACACTATGTAATGACTAAGGGAAAAATATATCAGGAGGAGATATCTCTCTTCAATATATACTCAAACAACAAAGGAACATCAAAATATTAGGGCAACAAGTCAGCAAATTTGAAAACATACACTGAGAAAAACATATCAGTGACTGAGAAGTTCGATACCTCGCTTTCACAAATGGGCAGATCAATCATAGAGAAATGACACAATAGCCTTTTAACAAAGAATTAGACTGCATAGATTTAGTAAACATTTATAGGGCACTCTCCCTCAAAAGGCTTAATACATTTTCTTCTCAAGTGCTCATGGGACTGATCACATAATGTATCACAAGTATCAACAAATACACAAAAATTGAAATCTTATCAAATATCTTATCTGACAACAATGGTATTGAAATAGAAAACAAATGCAAAAATAAAGCAGGAAAAATTTCTAATATGTGGATAATGAACAATACATTACTGAATGACTGCTTGGTTAATGAGGAAGTCAAAGAGGAAATTAAAAAATACATTGAAGCAGATGATAATGAGGTCACAACCATCCTAAACTTACAGGACACAGCAAAAATATGACTAAAAGGGGATATATAGCAATACAGGTACACATCAAGAAACAAGAAAGAGCTCAAATAAATAATCTTACCTGTCTCCTTACAGAAATAGAAAAACATAAATGAAACCAAAAGTCAGCAGAAGGGAGGAAATAATGAAAATCAGAGCAGAAATGTATGAAATATAAACTAAAAATACAGAATAAAAGCAGATTCTTTGAAAAAATAAAACTAAATAGACAAACCTCTACCTAGGATCACAAACAAAAAAGGGAAAAAGTTCAAGTAAACAGGTTAGTAATGAAAGAGGTCTTTGCAAGACAAAAAGAACCACAGAACTGATGCATTCTAAAAGTGAAAAAAATGGTTTTCACAAGGAAAAGCTGGTAGCCACTGTTCTATTATATTTCTTGTCACATATTTTCCTGAAATTTTTTTATTGGACTGCATATAATACATCTAAATATTCCTTTTTCTTAGCATTATAACAACCACTATTCACTTCTATCATGATCTACTACAAGCATACTTTTAATGGTTAATTGATCCCTCCTTCTTGTACTAACTACATAATTTTTCACTTACCATTATAAATAATTTTGTAATAAAAGCATATGTGCACAGAGCTTTTGTCTTGTTTAGATTATTTTCCATAAATGGAATTATTTTGTGAAGTAATAAACATTTAGAAGTCAATTGGCATAATGAGTTTTCTGACTTTTATTACAATTTCACAAGGGAAGGCATATATCTCACCTAAAACCAAACCTTATCTAATGCTCAATTTAAATGGTACTTCTAAACTGAGAAAACGATGTATTTTATATCAACTACATTGGAAAAGCTGATGTGAAATGTAGAAAATTGCTCTAATCCAAGGGAAACATTATACAGTTCAAAAATAAAAACCTCAGTGTGTGGCTACGTTGGAGAACTCTTGGGAAATATGCCCAAGAAGTTCTTTGAAGTAATCAAGAGCCTACAATGTGTAAAATAATAGCTGGCTGTGTTGTGCATGGTGATGATTACCATGGAAACAGAGGGAATACCTTATGAAATCTGGGTTTGTAAGAAAAGAGAGGTTGCCCTGTGTCATTTCTTGTGCCCAGTTCCCAAGACAACCAAACATTATTGCTATACCACCATCACCAGGTAGAAGAAACAGTCCTGCCCCAGTTCTGGATTCTTTTGGAAGACCTCACTACAGTTGTTTCCTTGGCATTTGAGCAACTTGACTCTGTGCAGCCAGTTGTTTTTCATGCTTCTATGGACCTAGAGAAAGCAACTAGAAGGACTAACTGAAGAGAAAGTGGTAGTACAAACAAATCAGGCTAGAAGATATTTGACAGATTCAGAGAGAAACAAGTATTCTGTGTTAAAAATAGTTATCTCTCATAGAATTAATAAATAAATTTAGCTAAATTGCAGGACAAAAAATCAACATACAAAAACTACTTATCTTTCTATACTCTAACAACAAACAATTCAAAAAGGAAATTTAGAAAACCATCTCATTTGTAATAGCAATAAAAGGAGTAAAATACTTGGAAACAAACTTAATCAAGGAGGTAAAGGACTTGTACAATGAAAACCACAAATATTGATGAAAGAAATTAAAGCTACATATAAGTGAATGGACATACTGTGTTCGTGAATTGGAAGAATTAATATTATTAAAATGTCCATACTACTGAGAGTGATCTACAGAATCAATGCAATCCATATCAAAATGCCAATGATTGAATGTTTACAGAAGTAGGAAAAAAATTGTAAAATTTATATGTAACCATAAAGGATCCCAGATAGTCAAAATAATCTTGAGAGAAAAGAAGAAAGTCAGAGGTATTATAATTTCTGATTCCAAAACATATTACAAAGCTACAGTAATCCAAACAATATGAAACTGATTTTAAGACAGACATGTAGACCAAAGAAACAGAATAGAGCAATGTATGTAGTGGTGAGTATAGAAGTCTTCCAAAGAGACAGAATAAAGAGCTCAGGAATAAATTCAGATGTATACAATGATTTTATGTTTGACAAGGATTCCAAGACAATACAATGGGGAAAGTATTCTTTTCCACAAATAATGTTGGGAATCTGGATATCCACATAGAAAATTATGAAATTTGATCCTGATTTTACACTGCATGCAAAATTAAAATCATAATAGAATAAAGACGAACACAGATTTGAAATAATTCACTCCTAGTTAATCTACATGAAGAATGCAAAAATACTAAGGGGAAGGAATACATGCATTCCTATACTCATTGCAACACTATATTAACCAGCATTATATGGAAACAGCCTAAGTGCCCAAGGAAAGATAAAGGGGGTTAATAAAATGTGTATATAGTCACAATAGATGCTATTCAGTTATTAAAAAAAAAAGATGAAATCTTGCCATTTGTGATAACTTGAATGAAACTGGAGCATATTTTGCTAAGAAAAATAAGTCAAAAGGAGAAAGACAAATACAGATAATTGCACTCACACATGGGGTATAAAAAAATAAAACAAAACAAAACAAAAGATAAAACTAAACAAAAACAAACCCTAGACAATTAACTGCAGAATTGATGCTATTGGAGAGCAAGGGTAAAGAGTGGGGAGCAAAGCAGGGGTTAGATGGACTATGAAGGAGGATAATAGGTGCCTTGGCAGGGGCTATTTGGTGGTAGTATACATCTGAAGAGGTGTGAACTTGTGGCCTTAAATCATTTTAGTGCTGTGACATTACCCCAATAAAAGTTATCTAATTGAAAAAATAAGGAAATCTTATCACATACAATGCAAATGAACCTCAAGGACATCATGTTCAATGAAATGAGCCAGTTGCAGACGGACAAAAATTGCATGATTTTAATATTTTTAATTATTTTAGGAAACTAAAGTAGATGAAATGCATAAAAGAGAAACCACAATGATGATTATCAGGGGCTAATGTGACAGGGATATGAGGAGTTGCTGTTCAGTGGGGATTGAGTTTCAGGCATGCAATGTGAAAAATTTCTAACAATCTGCTGTACAACAATATGCACGTTATCAGCAATACTGTAGTCTATATTTTAAAAATTGTTGAGAGGGTAGATATTGTGTGTGAGAGGGAGTTCACCATCAGCACAACAAAAAACTACCCATTTCTCTACTCTGAAGAGGCAAGTGAAAAACACTTGCTTTGGGAAGCATTTCATACAGATATATTGGTTTATCATCTTTACCTTTCTTCACATAAACATATGAGAAATGTTGCAATATTGTTCCCACTACAAAACAAAACCGTCACATTCATTGGACATCTCCTGCTGTTACTTATAACCTGTCTTATTTAGTTCTTGAAAGGAACCCTGTAAAACCAATATTATTCAAGCATGCATTCATTGATTCATTAACAAACATTTTTGCTTGTTTTCCATTTGGTTCACACTGTTTAAGGCACTAGCAATAAACTAGTGTACAAGGCAAGCAAATTACATAAGCCCATGAAGCTTAGATTCTGATGGTGATAAAAAATAAAGTTACACAGCTTTTACAAGTAGATATAAACGCATGTGATAATATAAGGTAATGTAATATGATTCAATATAATGTCAAGTGGTTAAATGTGCTTTAACAAATAATGAAACAGGATAAGGACATTGAGTGAGGAGCTATTTTAGAGAGAAAATACAGGGAAGGCACTCTGAGGAGACAACATTTTAACAGATCTGAGTGAGGTAAGAGAAGTCATGAAATATCCGAGGAAAGAATTTTTGGCAGAGAGAACAATAAAACAAAGCTCAAGAGGAAGGAGTATGATTGGGAGACTTACAGCATAGCAAGTGGTCAAAGAGACTAGGGTCCAAAGGAGTAGAGAAAACCTCAGAGAAGAGGAATTGCAGTTTTCATCTAGCTAGAGATGAAGCTGGTATTTCAGCTGGCTGACTGACACCAAAACCCAAGCCTATTTCATTATATTCAACCACTTATTACAAGAGCCTGTTCTGTCCTCATTAGGGATAGAACAAAAACACTGAAAAACATTTGCCTTCTGAAGTATTTCATACAGTTATATTGGCTCCCTATCCTCATTTTCCTACCCCGCCAATGGGAAAAAAGGTATAGGTATGACCAAAGCTTTTATTATTATTCTTGTGAACAGGATTTTATAGGGAGTAATATAAAATATGGCATAGTATTAATTTAAAAATAAATTAGTAACAAAGGGCCAACACCCCTTTTTGTTTCAAGTTTGCTTCTTAATCAAAGTCAAGTCTACTTTCTTTTCTTATTGCTAGTTGCTGTTACTGAATGAACACCCTTAGCTATGTCATGCATAACCCATTATCAACAATAAAGACTGAAAGCAAAACTTATCTTGAAACTTTAAGTCCCAAAAGGGTAAGGTATAGATAATATAGATAATATTATTATTTGGTATAGATAATAACCAGCAGCTGCTGGTTATAGATAATAACTAGCAGTTGCTGCTTTTTTGCTACAATAATGTTGATAAGAAAGGAAACCAATACTTGAATATTTGCTGTCTTCTTTGATGCTCTTATATTTCACAAATTTGACAGCTGGGATAAAGACTAAGTTTTTTTATCTTGATTTTAAAGGGTTCCATGTGCATTATTGCATTTATGTACTATATATGATAATCTCCTATTGCAAACTCCCTTATATCTCCTGAGAGTACTATTGAAGACCTTAAGAAATCTAAGAGAATTTTGAGAAAGCAAAAACTTTTAAGGGACAAGTTAGAATTTTTTTTTAACCAACAGATTGCCTGCCATTTTTGGAAAAAACTCTTTGAATAAAGTGTAGGCTCTAAGATTAAGAGGGCAAAAATAATCAAAGAATGTATCTTGTGTAATTCATGCTAGTAACAAACAGAAAAATATTTGCCCAAGAAACATCAAGCCATGCAAAGACTACTGTAAATATGTAGATTTCCTTAATAGCAGTATGATTTGTGATTTCTTTGTGAAAGGAAAATAAATAAGCTACTCTTAATAGTTTTGTGTCTTCTTTGCATTTTCCAGTCCATCAGTGTTTTGTCTTCTTTCTAAGTAAGCCATCGTTAAAACTCAGTCATGGAGTTTATACTTTTGAAATTACAAATAAGGAAACTAGAGAAAAGAACCCTTTAAAATGTGCTCACATTGCTAGAACAGAAAATAAAATTCTATTGAACAACTTGTTGAATAGAAGTCATGTAACATGTTCTGCAACACTGAAAAAAGTGGATCCTCAAAGCCACACATAAAATGTCATTGTATACCTTCATAGATTTTTTGATAATTTTTTTTATTTTTTACAAATCTATTATTGATACTAATATATGAAACTACTTTTATCAGAGAAAAATGAGATTTTTATCTTACTATATTAAGGCTCACAATTATGAAAACCAAATCAAAATCAACCAATTCAAAATCAATTCAAAATATTTTAACAAAATATTAAAATAAGTGTTTATGCTTTACAGATAAATTGATTGGCACATTTTAATTCTTCAGAACATTGGAAGCTTATACATAACCAAAAAGGGCATTTTGATGAAATGACCTAACCTACTTTCCTGGTACCAATGTTCATTTGCCTATATTTCTCTGTCATAATATTATTTAAAATAATATCTAATCCAATAAATGTTTACTACTAATAAAACTAAAAGCTATTAAATTTATAAAAGTCTAAGAGGCTGTAACATGTTCTGCAACACTGAAAAAAGTGGATCCTCAAAGCCACACGTAATATGTCAGTTGTGTCCTGTGTTTCTCCTATTAGAAAACTGACAACTGAGCATGAAGAAAGTTGGTTAGCAGAAGAAGAATGAAAGTGAACTTTTTAATAACCTTATTTCTTATTACTCAGGGACTTAGTGTGCAGCTCCTGCCTTCTTTTCTCCCTTTCCTCCCCTTCCCACCCCTCCTCTCTTTTCTTAGCATTGTGAAAAGTTAGTTAATACTTACCTTTTCCAGGAAGAAGTTAGGTATTAGAACTCCAAAATCCCAGGGTGTCAGTTTGCTCATCCATTGTTGCAATACCCATTTTGTAAAGAAACCCTAAAAAGAAGGTATATAAACGTTTAGCATAGCGTCCAGCATGTTTTACAAATGACATTTAAGAGCAAATCTCCTATAGTGGATGCCAGTGAGAACAAGTATGAAAAAGCTAAAACCCAAGGGCTGAACGGATCATGGTACATACTTCATTTGCCATAGATTTCCCACATTATCCTAGTAGAATGTTCATATTTGGTATGATTTGATAGGTTATTTGGGGGTCTAGGGGGGCTATTAGTTTATATTTTGAGTGTCCTCAGAGTCATTATGACTTCTGCCATTGTCTATTTCCTCTCACACAGTGGTAGCACAACTACCACACTGTGATTCAAGGAACAGTTTCCCAAACCCCCATAGAACTCAGCTAACAAGGGAGCTGCTACAGAATCAGAAAGTGACAGCTGTCAGTTGCAGAATCCTATAGCCCATGTCCCAATTCATAGCAGCAACAGGGATACTTTTTAGACTTCTTCTCTTCCCATTTAACTCAGTGTCTAGTACAAGTTTCACATAAGAGCATCTGATAGGTTGAACACAAATCACATTCTGAATTTCAGCCACAAGGGAGTTTTTCAGCCTGTGAAATACAGAAAACTATACAGTAGAAAGAGGCTAGAGTAGAAGAGTGAGCCACTCTTTAGCATTTTCTACAGCATGTTGTCAAGCTCAAGCAATGATGATCGCCTTTCTTAGGTGCAGTAGGGAAAGAGTGGGAGAAGCGCAGCTGCAGAGCGAAACTTATCATTCATGACGATGCCTTAAACCAAAGGAAAAGGGTTGACGGTGAACCTCGAAAGAAGTGACATAAAAACCATCTTATGTTATTCCATACGAATTTCAGTAGTTTTTGTAAATTCGTATGGAATAACAAAAGACCCCGTATATCAAAAAGCCTCCTGACCAGAAAAAAAGAAAATGGAGGTATCACAATTCCAAACTTCAAACTATACTACAAAGCCATAATACTTAAAACAGCTTGGTATTGGTACAAAAACAGACAATCAGACCAATGGAACAGAATTGAGAGTCCTGAAATAAAACCACACATA